>BSBK01010932.1:0-100000 GCA_027943335.1 Chamaecyparis obtusa
ATTGATTTAGGACTTTATTGAATTGCATGTTGTATTTAATTGATTTAGGAATGCACTAAAAAGAAAAAGTTTATTTTAGTTAATTTACAAGTTTGCTAAGATGCATGGTATGTATGTATGTATGTACACACATATAATTTTTATTTATTTTTAATTGTTTTAAAATTATCTTATTTTACTCCAAAAATATTTTTGTTGCTTACTAGGGGAGAGGAGATAATAAGTGTATGCGGTCCAAATTATGCGATGTTAATGGAGCTAATAGGCGCCCATACATTAGCACGTGGACCCCATCACATGTCCATGTAGATTTGAACATTCAAACAAAAAAGAACCAGAACTTAATACATATTAAAATGCATCATATAAAGACAAGTTTTGTATTTTATAAATGCACCAAATAAGAAATTAGTTCCCTTTCTTTTTGTATAAGAAACCTGCCATTTTCACTAACAAGTTCTGACATGAGTTAAAGTGGGTCACTCGGTGAAAATTAATTAACTTTCCTACCTACGATACACAACATGTCTAATCACTTACATGTCAATATTAAACCCTCAAATCAGGATTGTCACCTCATCCATAATGCATGTTAGAATCAAAACATTATAACATGAACAAACATCGACCCAAAATAGGTTCATAGTTTCCACCTCGTTGCAACTACTTAGTTTTATACTGCCTATGTAGATGTTACCACCCTAAACACTTAGACAAGACCCCGTCCCATCATTCCAACCAAAATGTATCTTCATTCCTCCTCAAGTGCATAAGATGTGCTCACTTCAATAATAAACTACTTGTAATTTTAAAATTAACTTGTGTAAGGCCACCAATAACCATTAAAGGACAATCAAATTTTAATTTAAAGCAGTGACATTATTAATTCTTGGAAGTAAATCTTCAAATTCAAAATTCAAATTTGTAAGATTTCACAAATTAAAGACAATTAGACTTTAAAACATCGTAATCATCCCATTCAACACCCAACAAAGAGCAAAAAGAAAAGAGAGAGTAGTGCAAGAAGAATTGAAGCTATTTATTTAGGTATGTACATGTTTATTACTAGTTTATGCACTTTCTTTATTACCTTTGTTGTTTAGTTCATTTTCATGTATCTATCAATTCTACTATTTCCTTCATGTTCATTTATTTTCGAGTTTTTCATACCTAATGGTTTCTCACATCCTCATTTTTGGGGGTTTTTTGTACTATTTCATTCATGTTCATTTCACTTAGCTTTGTAAGTATCCACATTTATATCCTTTCTACTATTTTGTTCATGTTCATTTCACTCACAATGTTTTACACATACATGTTTCTATGATTTCTACTATTGTGTTCATGTTAATTTCACTTCATGTTTTGTATACCCTTATTTGTGCTCTTTCCTACATGTTTGTTTCACTTATAGTTTTATATACCCTTACTTCTACCATTTTGTACAAGCTCATTTTGGTTACAGTTTTCTAAAGGAGAAGAAAGAAAGTAGACGATAAAGAATTCAAGCTAATTTTCTAGGTATTTATGTGTTAATTAGTGCTCTATTTTTTTCCTATATTATCCTTTATGTTTGAAACTTCATCTACTACTTCCATCATGTTCATTTCACTTATAATTTTCTATATCCTTATATCTAGTTTCCCCTTCATATTCATTTCAGTTACAATTTTGTATACCCTTAATGTTAAAAAAACTCACAGTTTCTTTGTATCCCTTGAAATGAAATTCACTTTAACTAATACATCCTTTTTATATTATCCTTTCTATTCAAAAATCCTTTCTATTGTTTCTAATGTATCTTTAATTTATTGTTTTTTATTTGTAAAGTACTTATATATTTTCATTTCAATTCCACTTATCTATCTTATCTATCCTATCTACTATTTATTTTTTCCTTCATTTTCATATGTATGTGTGTGTGTGTGGGTGGGTGGGCGTGCATATGTGTATGTGCATGTATATGTATATGTATACGTATTTGTGTACACATACACACACATACACACAGATATATATATATATATATATATATATATATATAGACACACACACACACAACTTTTTGTATTATTTCTTTCATTTTCATTCAATTTTCACATCCTCCTACTATTCTATCACAAGACTTATAATGTTAGAAATTGTAATACCCTCCCATTTGTGACATTTAGTTATCATCAAGGATGTTAAAGAATTAAACTATATCGATAAGATATTAACAAATGGTATAAATGATTAATACCTACTTACCATTGGATTCTAGATAAAATATACAAATTAACTTTATTATATATATATATATATATATATATATATATATATATATATATATATATATATATATATATATATATATATATATATATATATATATATATATATATATATATATATATATATATATATATATATATATATATATATATATATAAGTCTAATGTTTCATAGTGAAAATTTATTGTGGAATAACATGTTACTAATAGTGTAACTTATTTCTAATAAAATAATACTAATAATAATGTTCATAATTGAAACTCTTTAACATAGCTATACATTGTATGGCTTAATCAAATCGTTGGGGGGCAGGGAGTAAGTAATACCCATCCCATAACTTTAATTTACTTGCATAATGACTTTTAATATTTTGCTAAGAAATTTAAGTGGTCACTTAAGCTATATCAACATCGATATATTAAGCTTATAGTTAAAATTTGAATCTTTAAAATAGATGAGTTTTCGACCTTGTAAAGACATAATTAAATATAAATGTATCATTGATAATCTAATTATTATTACATCCTAAGGGTAAGAATTTAATTTTATTTACTGTTATCGACCACTTTATTAAGCTAATAATTTAATTATTTGTATGAATTAGATGCTAGATTTTAGGAATGTTTTAAGAAGGTTAATGGTTCTACATGTCTATAAATTAATGAATAGACGTTTATTTTATAAAAGTGTTATCTTTATAGTTATTTTCTCAAAACGTGTTACCAAGTATGATAAATCGATTTGGCTTGTAAATTTGAGATATTGAGAACAAAATCAGATTCATTAAGTATTTGGAAAATATGATTCTCTATTATTTAAGGATGGAAACATTACGAGAACTATATAATTGAGAGATAATTAGATGTGTTGAATTATTAAGAATATTTAGATTTGATCTACCCTTTAGGGATTAATCTTAGCCATTGATTTCTATGATATCAATAGCTTTATTATCAATCATGACTATAACCTTAATCTAAGCAACTATCATTTAGTAATTAGTTGGTTACTTTTCGAGTTATTAATATATACTTCTCTATAAATCTTATTGGTTTTAATGTAAAATAAAATAAGTTTAAAGGAAAATTAAATAAGTGAACAGCCTCTATGTATTAGGTATACATTATTAGTAAAGATTTCTATAGCGCCTAAATAATTTGAATGCCTAGTAGTTGTTTATGGATCTGAAAGGAAACTTAATAGGTCAACTTTTACTGATGGCCTCAAGACAACATAATTTCTTGGGGCTGACGATGTAATTTAAAATAATATACCTTCAAGTGACCAGGACAAATTTTTGCACAAGGCCACGGCCTCCTAGGCAGTCCACATTTTGTCAACATTATTAATGGCAGACTGACACCATCACTATATTGTTACGGTAGTAATATTAATATCTAGGTACGAAAAGTTGTATTCTCACATTACCTATAATACGATGGATACGGGATCAATTTTATACTATGCAAAAGATATTATCCCATCGTCATATTATACATATCTGGATAATAATAATAGTATATTTGGCATAAACAATGCAGTTTATTGTAGTTTAGGGTTCTGAGGAAGCAAATTAATCATCGCAAAGAAGTTGAGTTATTGGCTATCAGATCATAGTAAGCATACATTTTTCCCATCAACTGAGGGCAGCGGCTATGCAGCCACAAAAATTTTGAACCATACGAAGGAGATACACTTAGTTTCAAATCACCGAATGTATATTAAATTCACAAGAGAGGACAATGGTCTTACTGAAAAGCACTAAATTCTGCAGTAACCAATGTCTCAAAAAGATGTAGTCTCATGGACTGTAGTTATTACAGGGTATGGGATGCATGGTCAACCAATGTCTCAAAAAGATGTAGTCTCATGGACTGTAGTTATTACAGGGTATGGGATGCATGGTCGTGGTGAGAGGCCTTATTTTTGAGTGAGAATTTTAAGATATAACATTTTGTGTACAATTGATGTGATTATTTTTTACCATGGTATTGATTAGTCTCCACTAGCCATCCCTTGGATGCATTTTTTTTCGAGCCCAAGCAGGTGAGTTGGAGGGAGTATGAGTGGTTTCTAGCCGCTTAGTAATGTTGGTACCTCTTGCGAGACGTGGGATATGAATCTTTGGATTTCTTGGCTCTTTTATAGCCATTTGGTAGTACTGATGGTGTAGGTTGTTTCTGGGTAATGTTTGGAGGTGTTCTTTGATGTTCTTGGAAGGTGTTTGATGAATTTTTTTGTAGCTATTTTAACCTGTAAGACCTGCATTTAAGTTCAAGCTTTGTGCAATAGTTTCCATACTAGAAATGGATTATTTTAGCACTTGTTTGCAAGTAATTCATGAAAAAATTCAGGCACAAAAAAAAAGTGAGATCATGTCACCTTTCACTCTCTGCTTGCAGCTATGCAGGCCTGGTGCGTAAAGCTTGCGACTACTTTAATCTAATAAGTCATGACCATAACATAACTCTTAGTTTGGAGCATTGTGCATGCATGGTAGGCCTTCTCAGTCGATTTGGTTGCTTGGAGGAGGCGTATAACTTCAATACGAAGATACCATTAAAACCCACTTCTGGAATATGGGGAGCCTTGTTGGGGTGCCTGCAAAATTCATTGTAATGTAAGCTTGCAGAATTTGTAGCTGAAAGACTCTTTGAGTTAGATCCCAGGAATGAGGGTTACTATATTGTGTTGTCAAATATTCATGCTATAGCAGGAAAATGGAATGGTGTAGAAAAGATGAGGAAAATGTTGAAAGACAGAAAATTAAGAAAAAACCCAGGGTGAGCTAGATCGAGGTGAATAACGAAGTTCATGCATTTGTTGGAGACGACAGGTCACATCCAAAATCTGAAAAAATATATGCATACTGGAACGAGCCAAAAACCATAAATCCCAATCTAGGTGAAAGGTTGGAATCATTCAATATAGAACAGGTAAGTATTTAATTCTCTCTAGTTGTTTTGTTTATTTATATTGCAAAAGTAAAATAGTTAGAAATGAAATTTTATCAATTCCAATTTGTTTTTTATAAAGCTATTCTGTAAACTTTTTCCAATGGAGCCCTAACATTAATGAACAAGAAGCGAGTCTCCTAAGATTCCCAACTTGGATAGTTAGAAAATCCATCCCTGTAGAATAATTGTCAAAATAAATTGAATAATATTAGATTTTTAGTAGAAATTTTAATTATGAATTTACTTTTCTAAATTTTGTGGGTTAATAATATTTGAAGTATCATTCAAATTTACTCAGATATATTGTAATCAATACTAAGAATATTTATTTATGTTGTGGTGATAAAGTAGTAAGGATTGTTATGCTAAGGGTATACTATTTTATATATAAAAATAAATAAATAAAACAATTAAGAAATAGTATACCTGATATTAAAATCATTCAATTAAATTTAGAAGGTAAACCAATATATTTGAGAATGAAATGACATATATGTTCAGGTCATGTGTTACCACTAGATCTACTAGATTTCATCTTAATAGAATTTAATAAATTATTGTGTTTAGTTTAAGTAGATAAATTGAGGATTCGGTCTTCTATTGTTTAATATTAATTTAAGTTTAGCAAGGATTATTAAGGTAAATTTTAGAAGTAAGAATTATAAAGTTACATAAATTTATTTTCTTAATGTAAATTTAGATTATCATTATGATCAATTTTAAAGGTTATTTTATTATGCAATTAATAAATTATTTGTGTTTAGTTTCTAGCTAGCTTTCATTGGTTTATGTGAATAATAGTTAGTTAATCCCTTATATGTAGTATGTATTGAAAATTTATGAGTAGTTAGTGAGTTAATTTCCTTTAGTGATTTTAGTCTTGGATATTTTAGAAGATTCATTAGTTCATACATTCGTGAGATTCTATTAGTTAGTCAACTTTGTCTTGTCAATTTTATAACCAAGTGGTCTTAACAAATGTAGATACTTGATTAAATACTTGTATAATATTCTAGCAAAACTAATACTTAAAATCATGGTTATAGATTATTGTATAGTTGAGTAGTGGTTTGTGTGTTGTATAGGAATATGGAATTATGCAACTTTAATTAGGTTACTAAGGAAAGCCTCGTGTAAAGATGTTTGGATTTAGCCCTGTGTTAATCTTAAGACTTTATGTGTTAAATTTAAGTAATGACAAGAGTTAGGATGTAAGACACCGCTATTAGTGTCACTGTAATATTTATAGCTATTCTTAATTGTTAGTTGTGTGCCTCATTATAAGAGTTAGAATTTAGTATATAAAAGCTAAAATTGAAATATGATGGTAATAAGGTACATGTGCGATGTGACGAATAAGGCAATTTAAGACAGATGCATGTTGGGAAGTAACTATTATATGCTTAGTTTGTAATGTTGTAAAATTGTATAGAAATTTATTAATTTACTTGATTATTTGAAGATAAATGTGTTGTGAGTAAGGAAATGATTTATGTCAAGTTATTTGTTCTAGGGGGTTGGGATTTATGAATGTGGATGAATGGAAGTGTTTGGATGTATGAGTTTACATTTCTCCTTTGGCTCCCATGGTTGGTCATGGAGGAAGCTTTGCCTCTTGTTTCTTTGTGGTGTTTTAGCTCCCATGGTTGTCATGGTGAGAGCAAGCACCTTTGTGTTTTCTTTTGTCATTGGATTTGGGTTGTATGCTCTTGGCTCACTCACCCATGGGAGGAAGAGCAACCAAGAGGGGGTGTGAGGAATGGAAGCAACTCCATGTGTAGAGTCTCTCTCATTTTGTGGGGAAGGATGAAACTTGGGTTGAGTGATTTTCCCCAAGTAACCTTGCATTTAGCCCATGGGCGATGGGGGTATAAGGAGGGAAGATTGGCCATGTGCACCTTGTTATGATATTGGGGGCATAAGACAGGATATATTGGTCCATGTGTGGCCTTGTTACATAATGTGTTTATGTAGGTCCATGTGTGGCCTTGTTATGATATTGTGCTTATTTGGGTCCATGTGTGCCTTGTTTTGATATTGAGGTTATTTGGGTCCATGTGTGGCCTTGTTTTCATGCAATGGTTGATCCCCATGGGTTGTCCATCCACACCCCACAAAAAGGAGTTCTTGGAATTTCTTAGTTTCACCCTTGAGGAATTTGGGTTGCAATTTATGTAATCTTGTGAGTGTTTGGTGTGTGAGTGTGTGTATCCATGTTAGGGTCATTGATGAACCCTTGAGCCATGTTGTAAATCTTGGATCTCATGATGTCACCCTTGGGTAGTATGGTAGATTCTTGTGTCTATTTATGTGTTTCTTGCTTTTATGAACTTGCAATTTGTGGTTTGAGATCCAAGTACCGAACTATGAAGACTTGTGCGTGACGTAGGCAAGGCCATCTGGAGATGAGCCCCCAAGTCCTCTAGGTCTGGCCCTTAGGTCTTCTCCTTCTTTCTATATATTTAAACCTCTCAGATTAAAATAATGGAAAGGATTGCTATTGATCGAGTATATTGGTTAGTAATTGATGTTGATGACTGAGAAATGCCACATTTATTGTACCTCATAATTGATATAATGTAGTAGTAATGATACATTCACTAAGGTAACTTAAAATCTGGATTTTGTCCATTAATCATGTTGTATTAATGGAGCATTTATGTTTCTCTCTGATGTTGTATGATCTAGTTAACTTTAAATCTTGTAAATAAAAAAAAAAATTGTTGTGATCTTTCATGCAAAAGTTTGGGCATGATAGAAATTATGCATATGACACTAGATGATTGACCATGATCCAATCCAAACAAGAGACATGGATACAACTAAATGTTGATATTAGTAATAGGGAATAATACTATTATATAATGAAGAATTATGTTCATACAATATAGAAAAATAGTTGAACGTCCGTAGGAAACTAAGAGTCTAGGTGGTATAGAAACCTATCCTCCAAATGATTCAAGTTAATATATCCTAGCATATATCCATGAACTTGTTCCCCTTTATAGAACATATTGATTCCCCACACAAAATGGCTAGTAGAGATCCCATATCCAACAATTCAAGAACAACAAGAATGGATTGCGAGCCAATCTCATATAATTGAACATTTATTTCATGCTCCATGTCCTTGTTATGATATTTTTCTACCCAAGACCCCTTGTTTCTATTCTTATCTATTCCATGTCATTCTAGAATCATGGAGAGAAAACTATCTAAATAGATATTTCTTACAAAACTTTGGTCCACAACTCAGAGAGTGCTAAGAAATTTTTTCATAGAAAAAAAATCCTTCGAAGAGTAGTTATAGAGAAAATCCCCTCATGGGTTTTTACCAAGGTATACGTTAAAAATTTCACACTAGTTTCTTTCCCACACTTTTCTATCGTGTCTACACTCAAAAAATTATGTGAAAGAACCTAGACCAGCCACCTCACCTAGCTAACCTGAAAAGTTTCAACCATGAGTCACTACTAGTATAATTGTTAGATTTGTTCATGTCTTGCTATTTCTCCTCCCTATTGTAATCTATACACTATATTAATGCATAACTATTCATGAAAGTAAACAAACACAATTCATGCATCTATCAAACAATAATAAAACCAAACAAGGGATTTGTACTCCTATATTCAAGCATCATGAACACATTAAACTAGAGTATCAAGGAATTGGAAAATGAAGAAATTTTTTTCATTCAAGCATCTCTTTTCACATTCTCTACCGATCATCACTCTACAATTTAATCCATGGTATTTTATTCTAAAAAAAATTAAGTTTCACATCATAAAACACATATTATATCACACCTTTTAGTATCAGATTGATCAACTTTGTCTTTATTTGTAACAACTATTATTATTATATGAAAGATGGGGAAGTCAAGTCGCTTAAAGGAGAAGGAGCCTCGTCGATAAAAAAGAGAAAGATTAGGATTCTTTCCATAAGAGAGGTGCATGCTTCCCTCTATCCCATGAAACCCCAACTCCACCTCTCATTGTGAGAAATTCAGACCCTATTTCACTATCATAGTAGGAATCTACTGGAATAGTTACATCACCTAAAGTCATGATGCAACAGAATTAGTGGTGTGCACCTAAAATGGAAGAGGATCTCAAAGATGTTGATGACACCAACATGTCAATAATGGAATCATTAAAGAAATGAGTATTCCAAAATCCAAACTATCTAAACCACCTCCATGAAAGGACCCCTAACCATCCCCACCCCTAAAGGAGAAGATTAGATTGTAGAGTGGTGCCAAGAGATGGATGCAGTGGGTCATGGGCTTGATATTGTACACTTAAGGGAAGTTTTCACTCAGATATGTGAGAGAAGACACACTCATTTCAGGATGGAATGCTTGGTAAGTCATGGTGGTTAAGGTTTAAGGGCCACCATTTGAACTGGCACTGTAGATAGCGGAATACTTGAGAAAAATAGAGAATTAAGTCTAAGAGAATCTATTATGACTACTTTCTACAAGACTTTGTCAAAATAATATGTTGTAAATCCTTATGGACATGGTCATATATGAATTGTGATGAAACTTGTGTGCAGGTGGGAAGAAATGGGGCTATTAGGCTACTTGATAGAAGAGGAAGTTGTACAACATCTCCAACATAATTCCCAAGAGTCGTGAATGGATTACCATTCTTTGGTGTGTGAATGCGTCTATGTAAACCATTCTAGGATTATACTTGTTAAATTAAAGAAGTTGTAGAATTAAATTTCAAAATGTGAACCAAGTGGTTGTATGGATGCTTAAGACATGCACCTAGATGATAAAGGAGTTTTTCCCTAAACTAGTTATACCACTTTTCTGGTCTGTTCGAGGGGGTTTCACTGATGAAAAGGATTTTATTGATATTTTATGGGCATGCCAACCATGTTGCTATGAAAACCACCCAAGAGGCTCGAATGCTTGGAATTGACCTGCTTATATTTTTGACACACACTTCTCACAAACTCCATCCCTCAATGTGAGTGTTTTTTTCTCCATTCAAAACTTATTTAAAAAAGAATAGGCCCTCATGGTTGGCTAGGTTCCCCAATGTTGAAATTAGAAGGGAATAAATAGAAGAGATTGGAAAAAAAAACCTTAACACAAGCATTGAGTCTCTAACATTGTAGCAGGATTCAAAAGGACAGAACATGGCCCCTCAGTCATGATGTGCTCGTGGGTGATATGCAACCTGAAAAAATGTTGAAATTTATGGTGGAAAGGATGTTTCTACAACATAGAACATACGAATCCTATCTCCAAATGATGTGCCAAATGAAGATGTGGTGAAAAACATAGATGAACTTTGTAATTATGATTCAAATTTACAAGTGGAGTTGGTTCATCTAGAGAATGAAATAGATAGCCTTGGACTACCATCACATCGAATAGCACCCACATGGTTGGAAGAAGGGGTTGGGGATCTAGGTGTAGACTTGCAAGACTAGAACAAGATTCCTCTTTCACTCCAGCACCACTTTCCCCTATAATCATGCATGCCCTCCCTTTTTTCTTTGTTTGGTTTGTATAGTTTTTCACTTTCTATTTTTTTTTCTTTACCATTTGGTCTGAAAAGACATCCCTTTTATGTCTAGCCATTTTTTATCTATTTTTTATCCTTGTTTAGCTCTCTTCTCTATCTGCTCTTCCCTTCTCCCTCTTATTCCTTTTATTGCTTGCTAGTGTGTGTGTAAGTTTGTGGCATGCAACACAATACTTCAATAGGATAATAACATCACTTGTTAGAAAAAAATATGGATTTAATTGAAAAAGATAACAAGTAAAAACATCCTATTTCTCTCTAATTAATGTGAGTATGAAATAAGCATTAGTTTGCTCTCAGATTTGACCCTTAAAATAGTGACAATCTACACTAAAATGAGAGATTCAAGAGTACATGTATGAAACTAAAATGAGATATGAAATCCTAATTCTTTCCATTTTAACCCAATTTGAAGTTTTTACTAATTAAACAAGCTTGAAAAACATGGAAACAACTATCAAATTAAGAATTAGTCAGTAGATCCTCCAAGCGTGAGAGTTCAATAATCATGGATTATGAAGCCTTGAATTCATAAGCAAGCATATCAAAAGCCTAAGTATTAGGAAGAATTTAGCAACATTGAGAAGAAGAAAGAAGCCTTTGAAAATTCTATTTTAATAGAAGATTGAAGGGGTTCAATGACTAAGATGCATCTGTGAGGAGTGGTTGAGATGCATCTTGGCTTGATCCTTGATCCATGTGCAAGCCTCCTACTCATGAAAGTGTGTTTGTTGTGTTTGTTTGATTTAGGAGGAATTTATGCATTTCTTTTAATTAATAACTCTAGCCTTTTCATTTGATACGATTGGATTAATTAAATAGGCCTAGAGTTAATAGCTTTGATTTTACTTGAAACCTTAGTAATTAATGCTTGATTTAGGATTTGATGGATTTTATTGAATTTTTAGGGGATTTATGCTAATAATCAAAGATCAAATTAACATAATTAAGGTTACATACCAAATTAAGAGCAAATAGGGCCTTAGGTTTTATTAGCCTAGTTTTAGGTGATTACATTTGCCCCTCTTTAAATTGCTTTATGAACAGCACAGGGATTCAAATAAAATTTGATTCAAAGCATAATTTAAGAGATTTATAGAGTAATGAGAACTACTCTAGAATTTGAGGATTTCGAGCTTGATTGAATGAAATCCTACTTGATTAAAAAGCCATCAATTCTGAACTTGATTGAACGCAAATTGACGTTACTGGTTCTGAGCTTGATTCAATGAAATTCTACTTGATTTGACAACTATAAATTCTAAACTTGATTGGATAGGAATTGACAATATCGACTCCGATCTTGATTGAAGGAAGGTCAGTATGAGATTTTTGAAAAGAATTTTCAGTTGAAATTAACAGTCTCAGCTTGATTGAAGAGAACTGTCGTGCCCTTGGTGTTGAAGAATTTGATTCAAAGTATTGGATTTTGGTATGATTATGCACCCTCAAGACCAAAATTGAACAAATTTGAATTAACTCATTGGTTTCAAGCATGTTAGAAAGATTCACAATGATTGAAATGACTTTCGATCAAGCATAAATCGATTAGAAAGAATTTTCAAGCGTTTAGATCAATTAAAGTGCTCCAGAAGCACAATTTTGACCAAGTTTGCCCAAGAATTTGAGAGATTTGACCAATTTTGACTTGTGTGGAAATAATATCTTAGCATAAAATTTGATTTGTATTAAGAAAATCACATTCTATTCCATTCTTGCCCCTGTTTGACTACAATTCGAACATTTTGACTTTTGCCCTTTGAATGTTGACTTTGCATTATAACTCTATTTTTACTACATCTGGATGATATAAATCACTTGTTTCAATTTCGGGTCCCAATATTAAGCCTCTGTGACATCTTATGGTTAAATGTCTCTTAGGGTTTTGGGGCTCTGGGAGGCTTAAATGGGTCAAAAACTGACTTTTAACCATTCATTTTCAACTTTTACCCTTTGAAAATTTACTGAGCTCTGAGTGACCATGGTGTTCCCAATGGAGAAGCATCGATTTGAGATGGCTAGGTGACATGACCGACCGAGGCATTATGCACCACCTGTGAGTATCCGACAATGAACCTTGTCATTTGAAAAATTTGAATTTTCACGTATTTCTATGCATTTTATAGACAATTTAATTTTGTGTCACATCTCATATACAAGATCACATATAGTCCATCCCACGTCACCTCCCAGATTCCAGATCACATCTAGGATTTCATCGATCGCACCCCAGTGGGTCGTATCCGGGCAAATTCAAACTTTTGATAGCTTTTTTTGGTCTTTTTAGATAACAGGGTCGCATTTCGGATTCCGGATCACTTCCCATATTTCTAGCATTGCATACAGGATTTCTAGAATCACATCTAGTTTTAGGATCACATCCTGTGTTTCTTGATCACATCCGGGGTTTCAAATCGCATTTGGTTTTCTTGATTTCTGAGCCAAGTACACTTGATTTTTTTGAACTTTAAGCAATTTTTCTGGCAAATTTTATTTTTCTAATGCTGACATAGTGCCCCTATTTTATGTTGTGTAGGCTGATTTTCCTATGGTATCATTTAGATCCATGAGGCCAGCCCAGGTCTTGGCTCTTCTTCATCAGTTGAGTGATGAGGATCAGTAGATAGTTAGGCGATGCGAGCTCTAAAATCTTGTCGATTTACCTCACATTCAGGTAAATCACGGGCTTCTCGTAGCACTGGCAAAGAGATGATATTTGGAGCACAACACCTTTCACTACCGACTAGCGAGATGATGGTGACACCAGAGGATATGTGGAGATACTGCATGTATACGTTATGGGACACCGAATAGAGTACGAGGTGTCTGGGCCCTTGGTGATTGCTCATGTTAGGAGAGTCTTTGGAGATGATACTATCACTAGCTGCTATTTGAGTTGGGACCACATGGTTGCCAACTATGCTCCCTTGCCTATTTACTTAGCTAGTTTGATAGGTGGCATTATGATGTCTAACAAGGGCTAGCATGGTTTCATGTGTAGTCGGTCCTGAGTTATAGGGTAGATGATCCAGTCCCCTGGGAGGTATGCCTGGGGTAGTTCTATATTGGCTCACATGTACCACAAGTTACATGAGATTGTATATTAGCACACCTGATCCATGACTGTGGGGAGTATAGTTTTGCAGATTTGGGCATGGGAGCATATCCCTGTGACCTGTCCCATTGTTGATAGGCACCGCGACATTAGGTTGTTGTATATTTATATGTATTCTAGTTTTATTCAGCAGCCCCATCTAGGCAGGTTAGAGTACTAGCGCTGACTCCTGGATGACGTGACTGATGTGGAGTGGCGACCCTACCGAGATTGCGAGGCCTGGCCCTTAGATGCCAGATAGATGCCATACTATTTGCAGACTTGGTATCTTATTAGGAGGACTTGTTACATCATTGAGTGATTTTTTATCACTAGAGTATGCTAGTAGTATGGGTGAGTGCAAGGCACATCATAAGAGACCTATCTTTATGCTCAGATTCGTAATGAGGAGGCTCAATGGGGAGCTTGATTGGTTTTTGAGATAGTAGTTTTTGAGATCTCCCATATGCAGCACATCAAATAGGACTACCAGGGAGATATGTGTGATGTAGGTGTCATTGATGAGTATCATGATCATTATTTGAGGCATCCATATCCCAGATTCACTTCTCCTAATGATGTTATTCTACGTATTGAGGAAGCACTGGACTATGATCCAGATGATGATGTTGGGGGTCGAACTAGAACTGGTAGGGGAGGTGATAGGGGGAGAGGGGGAGATAGAGCCTACAAAGGTGGAGGGAGAGATGGAGACAAGGCCAGTGAGGATAGAGGAGATGGAGGAAATGGAGGAGATGATAGGGGTGATGGTGGTGGTGCAGTAGTGGGTGGTAGCAGGCAATGGGCCTCTAGAGGTGATGCTAGCCATAGGTAGCATAGAGTACGAGTCACTCCTCCTCAAAGAGATACAAGACCATTGTTACATCATGATGAGCATGTGCAGAGACCTACAGGGGGAGATCAGGATCCACAACAGCAGTAGGCACGACAGGATCCCCCTGCAAGTGGTGACAGAGATAGGTTGTCTCAGTGCGAGCAAGAGAGAGTGGCTTTGAGGTTACAGGTGGCCACCCTTATAGCTCAATTATCAGAGAGGGATACATAGCTATCCCAAGTCAGAGCTAAGAGGGATACTCAGATTTCTTAGCTACGAGTAGATAGAGATGCTCAATTGGTACACTTGAGGGCTTGTAAGGATGCACAACTCACATAGTTGAGAGCTGAGAGAGATCAATACATGTATACATCCACTCACTAGGGACAAAGAGCAACGTATTACTTCATGTTGTATTGTGGTGTAGTTCCTGCTTCCCAGAGGGCTCCACTATATTCAGTCATTGCTGAGAAGTCTGAGGGTACCATGAAACCACCACCACTTCCTGGTAGATTAGATGCACCCCCTCCCGATCCTCCAGCTGAGTACAAGGGGGCTAGTGAGGTGTAGACCTCTTTGGTGTTTATATTTTGTATCTCTAGACTCATTGTATATCTTGTATCTGTACCATTTTTTATCAATGTACTTCTCAAGCTCTCCAGACTCTATACTGATACATTATCTCATTTTTTTATCTCTACTTTGATACTCTGACACTATTGATGGACATTCTTGATTTTCTTGTTTATGGACATTGCTGATGATATATTGATACTCATGTTGATTCTATCATAGATGTTCTTATTTGATTCATCTGATTTGCTATCTCTAATGTCTGATCTCTAATGGTTTTAATTTCTACACATGTGACATCTGATGTTTATTTTATTCTTGGGATATTTGATGTGATTGTCATACTTGGTCAAGATTAGATTAGGTGATGATAAAATGATGTCATAATATATTTCACTGATATATGCTCATGTTTTGGTTATTTTCAAAGCTTTTCATGAATGTATGGATGTTTGAGATGTATTGCGATTCGATGTATGGACATCTCACTTTTATTTACGTATGAATGAATATGGATGCAAAATGCAAATGGCTTTATGATATGAAATGAATTTATGAATGCAAGTGGATATCAGTGATTTATACTTGATCATTTTAGTTTTAGTTGTTTATGATTCCATGATGCACTTGGTTACACATGTCAAATGGTTAATGCTTAATGCTTTAGAATTTTCAGCCTATGTCAAAATGTTTTAGATAGCTTCTCAGTTCATATTAATGCCTCAGATAGTTGAATCCACATTTTCATGCTTATGCAAGACTAAAAATGAATGCAACTATATTAACATGAATGTAATTTAATAATGAATTTCAATGCAACTAAAGACAATGAAATGCATCTAAATGAACCTAATGCAAATTAATATGATATGCAACTAAAATGAACCTTAATGAAATTAATTAATGAAATGCACCTAAGACACCTAGGATAGTCACTGTTTAATCAAAGCGGGTTGTTTTTCATCATAGAGCCTCTATTAGCGGGACATCGTTAGGATAGTACAATTTTCACAAATAGATTTAGCAATCCTGAAAATATGAATACATCCTTTTTTATTCACCATGTTGGAAGACAACCTAAACATTAAAGCACCCAGCTATAAATGTTGTCAATTACTTCCCGTTTGATATGAACCATTTCCTTTCCAGTGCATCATGTGTAAATGTATACCCGTAATGACCTTTCATTTTGTATTCATATCCTAGGGTATAATTCAATTTATGATGCACCTTATTAGGAAATAGTTTATCTTTGTTAGTTTTTAAACAGGCAAGGAAATAGATCCAACCTCACTAAGGTTTTCATAGAAAATAGGTCGAGGTATACATGGAATTCCAATCATGCTGGAGGCGCTTATAGTAGACACCCATTCCCCATGATCACCTTAGATCATTGGATTTATTACCAGAAACAAAAGACAAAGAAAATGTCATGCCCCCAATCTTTGTTTCTCTAGTCCGTAGACATCATCGAGTTACTCATGGAAACATGATGATAAAAAATTGATAATAAGAAAAATTCACTGTCCTTTAACATGTTCATTGTATTTACAAAATATAAACAGATAGTTGTGGTTATAGTGTTTAAAAACACTCTTGATTAATCTTGCAAACACACATTTTAAGAACTATCATCAGTCAAAGATTCATTTCTTCATCCATAAGTGTCTCACCTATTTTAGTGTTTAGAAACACTATTTTCATCATGGCGTTGTGTTGAGAAACACAGTTTTAGATCCCATTGGTTGGTGTTTAAAAACACCATTTTTCATAGTTTTAGTGTCAATTGCAGACTGGGGTGGTATTGAAAAATACCTTTGTTCATAGTTTATTGTCAATTGCGGATGCAACATCCTGTCAAAGAATGTGATTTGTGTTAGGAATAGTCCCAAGAGATAAGTAAGAGGGGGGGAGGGCGGGGGGGGGTGAATCAGTTATCTACAAGTTTTAAATATTTATCCAATTAAGTATACTTAAACATAAAGCATAAACACAATGAAAGAACACTTGAACACAACACCAATATTTTGGTTACGAGGAAAACCAAATAGGTAAAAACCCTGGTGGGACTTTATACCCACTAATATTCTATACTAGTGTATAATGATCCTTGTTAGAAGATCCTTTATCCTGTTAGGAGTAGCTTTACAATATATTAAGTATAGTAGACCTAGTTAAGGGTCAGACCCTGTTAGGAGTCTTTTACAATTGTCCTTGTTAGGGGAGAGGACATACTATCCAAGAGCTCACTGCTCAAATGGGTGAAGGCTACAACCTTCCGAATAATAGATATACACTATATCTAGATATTGGTGAACTACGCTTTGACCTGCTATCTGGATCAGTTCCAATGAATAGCTCAAGTACTTTACTTGGTCACATTGACCTTCTTTTGATGGCTCAACACATCGCACACTCTGCTCTACTCTGCTTAATCAACCATGAACCACACCCCAACAATCACAAATGACTGCCTATAAATATCTTTCCTCCAAATGATATAATCAAGTCGGCCTATTAGAACCACCTTGAAATCATATTAGAGAAACCATAATAAACTCCAACAAACATTCTGTCAACTCTACTATGCACGCAACTCAATCTAGGACATGTCTAATAAAATAAATGTAGACGCATGCTACACACTGTCAGCTCTACCAAAACAACTGGAACTTTCTCTGCAAGCTAAATTAGCTCATGGGCTCTTAACTAAACATCAATAACACTTCTCCAAGCTTAACTCTATGGGTGCATACCCTCAAGATAGGCGCAACTCAAGAACCAATAAAATCTCTGTTGGTTCTTCTGAACAAATATAGGAAACTGCTACTTGCAAATAGCGACTGCATAACTTCACTTGCGTTCATCATCAGACTATGCATTCATAACTAAAACATCACTAACATATCTTCAACATATATCCAAGGGTGCATGCCCATAGGACAACTATACAAACAACCATACATAGAACATTGTTTGTTACTCTATCAGGAACACTGTTGACACCAACTACTATATAACTGTCTGTACTAACAGTTAACCTCTATGCCCATGATAGCATGCTATATCATGTCCATGCTACATATACTAAAAGCTTACTATATAAGACTTCTATGCATGTTACTTTCCATATGTTGTCATCAATGACAAACATACAGTTAGTACTGGCTTGCTGGAAAATCTCCAACAATGTCCCCCTTTGGCATTGATGGCAACATGTGGAATGAAAAAGCACCACCAACCCAAATGAACATTTCCTTTATAACATTCTCCATTTCCTCTTCAAAACTCCCCCAAAGATGAATCCTTCATCTACTGCAATATTTTCTAATATTCTCCATTTCCTCAACTATACTGCTGTCATAACTGAATGTTGCTCCCCCTTATTGTATTACTCTTCTTTTTACTTATGGTTTTCATGACTCTATATATACTCCCCCTTTGACATCAATGGAAAAGGGCACCACTCATTTTAAGCATTGGTACTACTTCTGAGGTAGAGTAGTCAACCTTCCACCAGTCCCAGAGGATTGATGCCTTTCCTTCTTTCTTCTAAGTAGAAACAAGGAAGGGAATGACTCCCAAATTCTCCCTGAGATACTCAAAAGTATCCTTAGGCAAGGGCTTTGTGAATATATCTACCAACTATTCTTTAGTACTCACATAGTCCAACTTGACTTCTTTCTCTACCAATTACTCTCTTAGGAAGTGATACTTGATCTCAATGTGCTTTGTTTTTGCATGCATCACTGGGTTCTTTGACATATTGATAGTGCCAGTGTTATCACAATGAATAACAATAGGATAATCAATTTGAATTCAAAAATCCTTTATCATCTAATTGATCCAAACAATTGTAGAACAATTCAAGGCTACTGCAACATACTCCACTTTTGCTATTGACTGAGAAATACAATTTTGTTTCTTGCTTGTCCAAGTTACAAGTCTATCACCAAGAAACACTACTCCACCCAAAGTACTCTTTTTTTCATCAACACATCCTACCCAATCTACATTAGTGTATACATGAAGCTCAACATTTTTTGAATTAGGATACCATAGACCATAATCTATAGTGCCCTGCAAGTATCTAAATATTGTTTTTACTGCCTTGAGGTGAGTTTGTTTAGGCTTTGCTGTAAATCTTCCAACTATGCCAACTGCATTGTAAATATCAGGTCTAGTCTGAGTAAGATATATGATTTTACCAATCATAGACTTATACAATGTTATATCTACTGCTAGTGAGTCATCTTCTTTTGTAAGCTTGCATCCAATGATCATAGGAGTTCCTACTGGTTTGCAATCATCCATCTTGAATTTCTTCAGTATCTTTTTCACATACTTTGATTGATTAATGAAAATTCCTTTTTCTATCTATTGAAAATCTAGTCCCAAAAAATACTTGATAGGACCAATCATACTCATCTCAAACTCATTCTGCATTTCTTTGGCAAATTCAGCACTGAGTTTGTCATTACCTCCAAAGATAATGTCATCATCAAATATAGCTACAAGAAGTAAACCTTCAGATGTCTCTCTAATTAATAGATTACAATCTGCTGCTCCTTTCTTGAATCCAATCTTTGTTAAGTATCCATCTAGTCTCTCATACCATGCTCTAGGGGCTTGCTTAAGTCCATACAGGGCTTTCTTCAATCTGCATACCATATCAGGTCTGTCTGATAAGGTGAATCCTTTAGGCTACTCAATGTATACTTATTCTTTTAGATCTCCATTCAAGAATGCTGATTTGACATCCATCTGATAAAATTTGAAGTTTTTAACTGTAGCATAAGCTAAAAACAACTTAATAGCTTCTAATCTACTCACAGGTGTAAATGTGTCTGAATAATCAATGCCTTCTCTTTGCACATATCCTTTACATACTAATATTTATTTGTTTCTTACTACTGTACCATCTTCATTCATCTTGTTTTTGAATATCCACTTTGTTCCAATCACATTTTTATCACTAGGTCTAGGGACCAGTTCCCAAGTGTCATTCTTAACAATTTGATCAAGTTATTCTTTCATAGCATCATGCCAATCTGAATTATTACAAGCATCTTCAACACTTAAAGGTTCAATCTAAGATAGTAAATATATCACTTCATTTCTAGCTGAGTTCTTTTCTTGTGATCTTGTTAAGAATTTGCCACTCTGATCTCCAATGATGTCTGCCTTGGAATGATTTCTTGAAGTAAACTTTGGAACTTCTAACTCATCAGCCTTAGGAGTATTTTCTTCACTTGTCTCAAGGTCATTGAATAACATATCAATACTGTCAAACATTTCTTCAATAACTATCTCACTATTAGAGGGTCTAGGTTCTTCTTCAATCATGGGTGAGTAATGATGATATCTTTCTTGAATCATAAACTTTTCATCAATCTTTATATGAGCACTTTCAATGATCTTTTTCAATCTTAAATTGAAACATCTATAAGCTTTACTTTTAGTAGAGTAACCAAGAAAAATACCTTCATCACTTCTTGCATTAAACTTGCCTATTGCTTCATCCCTCTTGATGTAGCACTTGCTTCCAAAGATTCTGAAGTATTTTACTATGGGAACATTACCAAACCATAGCTCATAAGGTGTTTTATCAGTGCCCGGCCTTAATTGAATTCTATTGATAGTATAGACTATTTTATTGACCACATCTCTCCAATAGGTGTGTGCAACTTTTCCTTCTATCATAATGGTGTGTGATGTATCAAGAATGATCCTATTCCTTCTCTCTACAATTCCATTCTATTGAGGTATTCTAGGTGCACTTAATTGCCTCTTTATGCCCTATTTTTCGTAGTACTCATAAAATTTGTCAGAGGTGAATTCTCCTCTATCCGATCTCAAACATTTTATCTTTAGTCCAGATTCTTTCTCAACCTTAGCTCTGAATATTTTGAACTTCTCAAAAGCTTCTAACTTATCTTTTAAGAATGCAACCCAGATCATCCTAGTATAATCATCAACAAAAAAAATGAAATACCTTTCACCATAGTATGATCTTGTTTGAGTTGGACCACATAGGTCTGTATGAATCAGATCCAACTTTTTCTATGTTGAATTCTACTTGCTCCTGAATGAATTTCTCACATGCTTCCCCATCACACATTCCCTACATATAGTATTAACTAGCTTTTCTATTCTAGGTAGATCTCTTACTGCCTTTACATTGCTTATCTTCACTATGTTATCAAAATTGATATGACATAGTCTTTTATGCCATAACCAACTATCATCAACTTTAGCAACAAAACAACTTGCTTCTAAATTGAGTTGAAAAATGTATTACCTCTTGTCTTTGCGCCTGATGCAATCATAACACCATCTTTGTTGTTAATGATGCATTTTTTATCTTTGAACTGTAATTGATAGCCTTTACCAAGGAACTGTCCAACACTGAGAGGGTTATGTTTCAAACCCTCAACATAAAGAACATCATCAATATTGTTCTTTCCATCCAAAGTGATGGCTCCTATACCAACTATAGGTTTAGGAGTGTTGTCTCCAAATTTGACCATACCTCCATTGTATTTGTCCAAATGAACAAACCTACCTTTATCACCTATCATGTGATGTGAACAACCACTATCTATAATCTAGTCTATCCTTATATCTGCTTGGGAAATCAATGCTAGCTCTTGATTTACTTTTTCATCTTTAGGAACTAAATTACTATTCATTTTATCTACAATAGCAATCAATCCAATTTCTTCTTCACCTGATTTTTCATCTGAAACTCCATCTCCAACATAGTAGCATTCCTTAGAATACTTAGGCTCGTAATCCTTTTTGAACTTTTTAGCTCTGGTGCGACACTTAGATGCAAAGTGACCAATCTTATGACATGAAAAGAACTTAAATGGTAATTAACCTTCATATTTTCCTTTTCCTTTATTTTCTCTTTTGGCACCCATAGCAATAAAATCATCTAGTGTTTTATCTTCATCATCATCATCAAAATTACCAGAAGTGTTTGCAAATTTCTTACCATGAACTGTTGCTTTGAAAGTTGTTTCACTCTTTGGTTCTATCTTCAATCTTGAAATCTCAAAAGCTGAGATCTTGCTGATCAAGGTCTCTCTCTTGAAATTTGATGTAAGCTGGATGGTCTCATCAAGGATTTTGATCTTGCTTTCATATTCTGGAGTAAGAGTAGTCATTACTTTATCCATAATGTCCTCTTCTGATATCTCTCCATCATTGTTCCTGATTCCAGTAACTACTTCATTTATCCTCTGATTGTAAGCTCTGATGTTTTCTTTAGGAAACATCTCTAATGCATTGTATCTTTTCTTCATTGTCTTTTTGGGTGCATCCTTTTCTTGTTTGTCTCCTTCAAATGTGTCTTCTAGGTGATTCCATATTTTTTGGGCTATGTCTACCTTTTTTACTTTTGAAAATTCACCATCAGATAGGGCACTGATAAGGGCTTCTTTAGAAATAGCATTATAATGAAACAATTCTTTTTGTGTGTCAGTAGCATCATCTTTTCCAAGGTCTTCTAAGGTAGGAATCTTGGCTGCTTTGATGGTTACATTAAAAACTTCAAAAGAAATGCACTGCAAATGGGTTACCATCTTGTTCTTCCAATCAAGATAATTCTCTCCATCAAACTTAGGACTTTCTTTCTTGAAATACGCCATCTGATCAACCTCAAGCTATTAAAATTTATCTCCGAGGCACTTGGCTCTGATACCAATTGTTAGGAATAGTCCCAAGAGATAACTAAGAGAGGGGGGGGGGGTGAATCAGTTATCTACAAGTTTCAATTCTTTATCCAATTAAGTATACTTAAACATAAAGCATAAACACAATGAAAGAACACTTGAACACAACACCAATATTTTGGTTATGGGGAAACCCAAATAGGTAAAAACCCCAATGGGACTTGATACCCACTAATATTTTGTACTAGTGTATAATGATCTGTGTTAGAAGATCCTTTACGTTGATAGGAGTAGCTTTACAATACATTAAGTACAATAGACCTAGTTAAGGGTCAGACCCTGTTAGGAGTCTTTTACAATTTTCCCTATTAGGGGAGAGGACACACTATCCAAGAGCTCATTGCTAAAATGGATGAAGGCTACAACCTTCTGAATAACAGATATACACTATATCTGGATCTTGGTGAATTGTGCTTTGACCTGCTATCTAGATAGTTCCAACGAATAGCTCAAGTACTTTACTTGGTCACATTGACCTTCTTCTGATGGCTCAACACTTCATACACTCTACTCTACTCTGCTTAATCAACCATGAACCACACTCCAGCAATCACAAATGACTGCCTATAAATATCTTTCCTCCAAATGATATAATCAAGTTGGCCTATTAGAACCACCTTGAAATCATATTAGAGAAACCATAATAAACTCCAACAAACATTTTTTTGGCTCTACTATGCATGCAACTCAATCTGGGACCTGTCTAATAAAATAAATGTAGATGCATGCTACACACTGTCGACTCTACCAAAACAACTAGAACTTTGTCTGTAAGCTGAATTAACTCATGCGCTCTTAACTAAACATTAATAACACTTCTCCAAGTTTAACTCCATGGGTGCATACCCTCAAGATAGGCGCAACTCAAGAACCAATAAAATCTTTGTCGGCTCTTCTGAACAAACACAGGAAACTGCTACTTGCAAATAGCGACTGCATAACTTCACTTGTGTTCATCATTAGACTATGCGTGCATAATTGAAACATCACTAACATATCTTCAACATATATCCAAGGGTGCATGCCCATAGGACAACTGTACGGACAACCATACATAGAACACTATCTGTTACTCTGTCAAGAACAATTTTGACACCAACTGCTATATAACTATTTGTACTAACAGTTAACCTCTATGCCCATGATATCATGCTTATATCATGTCCATGCTACATATAATGAAAGCTTACTATATAAGGCTTCCACACATGCTACTTTCCATATGTTGGCATTAATGACAAACATACAGCTAGTATTGGCCTGCAGGAAAATCTCCATCAATTTGATCAATGCCCCCTAGGGAAAAATAGTTTACCTAGGACCCTAATGTGAAAAAATTCTAGTCTTAGGAGGCACAATTTTCTGATAGTTCTTTTAGGATTTTGTTTGTCACAAAAGTGATTGAGGGATATATACAAACTGATATTTACATAGGCCCAAGGTGCAAGCATCATCTTGATAGATAGAGCATTGATTACAAGTAGCACCTTCTTACTAGGTTTTCACCACTTGGCTACAATTTTTTTCTATTTTTTCTATCATGGTGCCTATTTACTAGGTTTTCACCAAGACACTTTTTCCTTTTCCAATTTTTTTGTTCTTTTTGATTTTTCTATTTTTTTGTATTTTTCTCTTTTTTGGATTTTTTTTTGTTGACACCTCAAGGTGCCTTTTGCTAGGCTTTCACTAAGATAGTCATTTTTCAAGACTTTTCTAATGTTTTTTGATTTTTTTTAGGATCCATATTTGTTGTTTTTGAACTTTTTTCAAGACTCTTTTCACTATACAGGAGCTTCCTCCAGAATGTTAGGCATAAAACCTTTTCAAATGTAGGGTATTGATTGGATCTAGAAAAACATCTCCTTCAGTCGTAGCCAATTGATAGGCTCTTGATCCAAATATTTCTATAATGACAAAGGGACCAAGCCAGTTGGGTTCAAATTTTCCCTTTGTTCTCAATGTTGTTGGTTTTTAGAATTTTCCTTGAGAACTAGATCCCCTATCTGAAAACTTCTGGGTTTTACTTTCTTGTTGTATCCTCTTGACATTCTTTTCTAATAAGCCTTGAGATGGTCAAATGCCTTTTGTCTGCGCTCATCTAGCAATTCAAGTTCTTACAATCTGGAGATTATATAATCTTCATCGGTGACTAGATGTTTCAGTGATACTCTTAGTGACAAAATCTCTACCTCAACTGACAAGACTGCTTCTGTTCCATAGACTAGTGCGAATGGAGTTGCACCAGTTGGAGTTCTTATTCTTGTTCTATAAGCCCATAATGCTAGATTGATTTGGAAGTATCAATCCCTTCTTGATTTGTTTACTGTCCTATGCAATATTTTTAGAATATTTTTGTTTGATGCCTTAGCCTATCCGTTACCTTGAGGGTAATAGATTGAGGAGCAGTGTTGAGTGATTTTAAATTGTAGACATAGCTCATCTATGTCTTTGTTCTTGAATTGTCCCCCATTGTCAGTCATAATCGACAAGGGTATGCCATAACAGAAAATTATGTAGTTCAAGATGAACATTGAAACTTGTTTTCCTATTGCATTGGACAATGGGATAGCCTCCACCCATTTAGTTAAATACTCAGTTTTAGTAATGATATATTTATGTCTACTTGATGAATTGGGGTAAATCCATCCAACCAAATCAAAGGCCCATTGCTAAAATGGCCAATGTCTTATAAAAGGAATCATCTCTCTAGCTGGTGCGTGTATATGGTTGCCATGGATCTAGCATTTCTTACAAGTTTTTGCAAAGTGGATAGCATCTTTCTCCATAGTGGGCCAATAGTATCCAACCCTTAGGAGTTTCTTGGCTAACGAAAAACCATTTGAGTGTGATCCACACACACTTTCATGAACTTATTTTAATACACAATTAGACTCTTCATGTTCTAAACACCTAAGAAGCGTGCCATCTAAACTACATCTAAACAAGTCATTTGTGATGACCACATAATGTGATGCTACTCTTAGGAGGGATCTCTTTTCATTTCTAGAATAGCCTTCGGGAATCATTTGGTCTTTAAGATAGGAGTAGATATGGGCATATCTGGATAACACTTGAGTTTCAAGGACAAACAATTTGGCATTCAGGAGAGTCATAAGCTGGGAAAGGGATTTCTTCCACTAGGAAGTCATAGCGAAATTGGTGTTCTTCCAGTTGTAACATAGATGCCAAAGTAGCCATCGCATCAGCTGCCCTCTTTTGTGACATCAGAATTTGCTGAAAGGTAATGAAGACAAAGTACTTTTTCAAGTCATCCACCATTTTTTTATAGGGTGTTAGCTTATCATGCTTAGTCTGATAATCACCATTCACTTGGTTGATAATAAGTTGTGAATCTCCATAGATGTGTAATTCAATGATTTTCCACTCTATTGCAAGCTTGAGTTCATTCACAAGAGCTTCATATTCTTCCATATTGTTGGTACATGGAAAGATCATCTTATAAGCTTTTGGGATCTTATATCCTTGTGGTGTAATGAATAAGCATCCAAATCTTGATCCTTGTTGTGTGAAGGACCCATCAAAGTACATTTTCCAAGGATGTTATGTTAGGTGCATGATAGATTCATCTGGAAATTCCACAAGTAATGGTTTATCATCAGTTAATGGTGTCTCTGCAAGTTGATCAACAATTACCTACCCTTTAATGGCTTTCCTGTCCACATACTTAATGTCGAATTCACTTAGAATCAAGACCCACTTAGCAAGTCTTCTTGTCAGCATTGCTTTGTTCAATAAGTACTTAAGTGGATCAATTTTAGCCATTATTTTCACCTTGTGTGCTAACATTTAGTGCCTCAGCTTCTGGGATGCAACTACCACTGCTAAGCATGCCTTCTCAATCATTGAATATTTTAGCTCATATGTGACCAAAGTTCTATTGATATAATATATGGCTCTTTCTTTCTTGGCCTCATCCTCTTGTGCCAGCAATACTCCCAGTGATGTATCTATTGCTGATATGTAAAGCAACAAGGTTTTCCCATAAATTGGTGCCATTATGATTGGAGGATTCATCAGATAATTCTTGACTTGGGTAAAATTCTCCTCACACTACTCATCCCAAGTGAATGTGGTTCCTTTCCTTACCAACTTTGTGAAAGGTTGGGCCTTATTAGCCAACTAAGATATAAACCTTCTTATGGATTGTAGCTTTCCCTGTAAGGTTCTCATTTGACTAATGTTCTTTGGTGGTTTCATTTTTCCTTCACCTTTGTCAGATCTACCTCACTTCCCTTAGCTGAAAATATGAATCCTAAGAGTTTTCTAGATGACATGCCAAATACACACTTCTTAGAATTAAGTCTTAATTGGAATTTCTCCATCCTGTCAAATATTCTCCTCAGATCCTCTATGTGTGTAGTCCTTATCCTTGATTTCACCAAAGTATTGTCAACATAGTCTTCCATGTTCTTGTGCATCATATCGTGGAAGATTGTGTTCATTGCCCTTTGATATGTGGCACCTGCATTTTTGAGACCAAATGGCATCACATTCCAATAATAGGTTCCCCATGCATACGTGAATGTTGTTTTCTCTTGGTCTTCAGGAGTGATTTTGATCTGGTTATATCCTGAAAATCTATCCATTAGGGAATACATCTCATAACTTGTTAAGTCCACAATCATGTCTATGTTTGGAAGTGGAAAATCATCTTTAGGACAAGCCTTGTTGAGATCCCTAAAGTCTGTGAATACTCTTATTGATTTGTCTGCCTTAGAAATAGGAACTATATTGGAGATCCACTCTACATAATCAATTGCTCTAATGAATCCTGCTTTCAATAGTTTTTCCAGTTCTGCTTTTACTAGCAATGCCACATGTGGATTCATTTTTCTAAGTTTTTGCTTCAAAGGTTTTACATCTGGTGAAATAGAAAAATGATGCATAATCAAATCTGTATCAAATCCAACCATATTTGAGTAAGACCAAGTGAAGTTGATCTTCTTTTCTTTGAAGAAATTAGTGAATTGGATTTTCTCATCTTTTGTCAATGATTGAGCTACTTAGACTAACCGAGGAGCTTCTGCTATTCCCAAATTAATGGGTTGTGTTGGTTCAATCAAAACTGAGGACCTTTCTTGGAAATGATCTGGGAGGATATCAAGCATCCCATCCTTTGGTGCCTCAAGGAGGTTTTCACCATTGGATACGTCCTTTTCTTTTTCTCTTTTAGGGTCTGATACTACCACTAAGTTGTTTTCACCATTAGACCTCTTGTTCTTTTTATTTTTCTTTTTAAGACTGAGAAACTTGATATCCTCCTCAATCATGATTTCACTCATTCCGCTGGTGGAAGTATGGAATGGTTTAGAAGCATTAAGATAACATGCTATGGAATAGTCATTTTCAAAGGATAGTAAGCTTGTGTTTGTAGGTTCATCCCAATCTATCAAGTCAGGGTATTTCAAAGGCAAAGATTCAATAGGTTCAATAGACAACACCACATTGTTATCATCGTTCATAACTTGCAAGATATCATCTATTAAGTTTTCTTCTAGATAAGTGTTAGGATTATTAGAGTCGGATTCATTATTATTAGAGTTCATGTTGATGTTATGCAGATCTAACTCTAGTGATCTAACATTAGAACTTTCTCCTTCTTCAATCAAGACCCTAGGAGAAAACTTTTGTGTCACATCTATTTATGTGTCCATGGTTGCATCAGAAAGGACATCCCATTGTGAATCCACGAGACTATAATCTGAGACTCCCAAAAAGCAGGCAATAGTCATAGGCACCTCATTTTCTTCATTAGCATGGTTCTCTTCTTTTTGCAATGGTTCTTGTGGATTTATTGTTTCATGCTCTTCATCAAAATGTGGTGTATCAAAGATAAGAGATTCTTGTTCTTGTTCTTCATTAGGTTCATCTGCTTGTTCTCTTTCTAATCCTTGTTCAAGACTTGTACCAAGGAATGTAACATCTGTGTCCCCTTATAAGAGTAACAATATTTCATAAGGAATGGGTTTGTCCTTCCACTTCTTCTTCATCATTAGAATCTCCTGATCTATCAAATACAGGACCTTTTTCTACTGTGGGATGAAATCTAGCCTCTATAAAGCCTAGTCCAGTCTTATCCTTAGGATTTCTAAAATCCACGTGCAAGGGTTCCACTAGTCCTTTATTGTTTTGTCCTAGTGGTCCTTTTCCTTTGTACCCCATTCGTTTCATAAGATCATATCCTTTCTCATATTTTCTTGAGGAAACTTCAACATGTTTAACATTTCCATCTTATTTTGGGTTCTTTATAAAGCCATTGCAAAATAGCCTTTTCTTCATTCTCTTCCTCTAGGGATACCTTTTCTTTCACCATTCCAGTTCCTTCATGTATAGTCAAAGCACTGCCATTAGAAGGTGTAAATGTAGATGAGGGAATTCCGTGTGTCCTAGGAGATATAGGAAGATCTATCAAAGATGTTGCAGGATCTATTTTGTACTCTCCCATGTTTGTTTCTTGGATATTAATCTTCTTAGCAAAGCTCCTCAAGACCATTTCTTTAGATGTCTCTACCTTGGTGGACCCTTCTTTGTTATGAGGAATTGTGCTTTCAATATTTTTGAGGTTATTGCAAGTATATGTGGTATCTGCTGGAATAGTCACCTCCACTCCATTATGAGGGAACTTTAGGCATTGATGATATGTGGAAGGCACTGCTTGCATTGAATGTATCCATGGTCTCCCAAGAAGAATGTTGTAAGATAGGGGTAAATCAAGAACTTGACAAATGACATCTTGCTCTACAAGCCCTACTCTGATGGGTAAGACAACCAATCCTTTAGAGGATCTTTCTTCCTCATCATATGCCTTAGTTGTTATCTTCCTCCTAGGATCAATTGCGTGCTCTGAGAAACCCATTTTTTTATTAAATTATAATTACAAATGATCAAACTAGCACCTCCATCTATCAAGACACACTTGACTTATTTTTTATGAATAAGAACCTCTAAATGAAGGGGCTGATTATGTGGTTGATTTGATGATTTATCATCCTCTTCTGAAAAAGATAGGTAATGTGGGGAACTCATGTGACCAACCATGGCCTGGAATCTATCCACATCTAAGGCTTTAGGTACATTGGTGCTCAATAGGGCATGATCAAGAACCTCCCTATGAGTAGGGGACATTTTCAACAACTCTAAAATAGATATCTATGCCAGTGTCTTTTGCAATTGTTCCACAAGATTGAACTTTGGAGATGGCACCACTTGTTTAGATGTTTTTGTTGTAGGTGGTGTGTTAGATGCTGAGACTCATTTAAGAGTAAGCTTTTCTTGGCTTTGGGTTATAGCATTTGATGATTCAGATTTGTTTTTCACTCCTTTCAGAGTGATCATGTTGACGGAATATTCACATGGTTCCATCATGTTGATTACATTGTCATCATTAGTGTACATGTAATTAATCTTATTGCTTTTAGAAGCTTCTCCTTTTTCATAGTTAGGTAGTGGAGTTTGAACTGCTTTGTGATCATTGTTCATGTGGTGTCCATCTACCTTGACTTTACCTTGTTCAATAAGATCCTGAATAACATGTCTCAATTTCAAGCAATTATTAGTGGTGTGTCCTTTATTATGATGGTAATCACAATATTCATTATCATTCCACCACTTGGGTTTGTCTTCTGGATCCCAAGGCTTATTAGGATCAGGAATTGTAATGATTTGGTTCTCCACAAGTGATTTTAAAAATACCTCCAAGGTGTCTCCCAATGGTGTGAATGTTCTCTTAGGCCATGGTGCCCAAGGTTCTCTTCGAAGTTTTTTGAAAGTATTGTTTGTTGCTAGAGTCACAGTAGGATTCAAACCCTTCTTTGTTTGAAGACCTATTAGTAGATTAAACATATTTGGTTTGGGTTTTGGATTAGGAGTATCAACCACTCCATCATTAACCACATGCTTGTTCTTGTTTTCATATTTGTATTTGTCCTTAATGGGATAGGATTTGTCCTTATGTTCCTTATTAATGGCAATGTCACCTTTCTTGATTAAAACTTCCTCTACCTTGAGAGCATTATCGATCATTTTTTCAAAGCTAGGTGGGCCTTGTAATTGAATTGGGAAATTCATTTCTGGAACCAAGTTGTTAATGAAGATATCTATCTTTTCATTTTTAGGTATTTCCCTAGCATATCGTGCAAATATTTTTCTCCATCTTTGTAGGAAACTCAAGAATGATTCTCCCATCTTTTGTTTGGTATTGCATAAATCCAATAGTGTGACTATGTGTTGGATGTTGTAGGAGTAGTGTTGTATGAATTTTTTCACTAATTAATCAAATTTTTTTATTCCAATAGGTAATTTGGAAAACTACTCTATAAATTGTCCACCTAGGCTTCGTGGAAATAGCCTCATGAGGTATGTTTGCTCATGCATGAACTCCATACTAGTTTTACAAAACTCCCTCACATGATCTTGAGGATCAGAATCTCCCATGTATTTTTTATACTTTGGTATTGTAACATTTTTAGGAAATGGAATCATTGTGAGTCCCTTGTCAAAAGGGATAGGACATATGTACTCCAAAGAATATTGTTGTTTTGGTTTGTCCTTTGATTCCTCAAGTTCTTGAATTTCTTCTTTCATGATAAGGAATTATCTATTCAGAATTGACATAGGACTAAGATCCACTTTTTGTTTGAGTTGATTCACATCATAGTCCTTGGGTAATTTCACACCTCGAGAAGCAAGTTCTAAGAAGTATTTTTCTTTGTTTTCTTCCAAGGCTCTTTCAAGAATTTTGTAAAATCATTTGCTACTTAAAGCTCTATTGTATTCTTGTTTAGTAGGATCCACCTCATCATCAATATCATCCTCATCATCATCATATTGGGCTTTTTGTTTTTGTCTCTCACATTCTGCTTCTTCATTTTGTGCATGGAATCTTTCATCCCATCGGTATTCACCTTGATCATTCATGTTTATTGGTTTGGGTGTTGCTGTATAAGTAGTACTAGGTGTAGCACCATACAAACGATTGAGTCTTGAAGTTTCTCCCATTCCAAATGTGAATATGGGTGCTCCTTCTGAGAACGGGTTTGTTTCAGAATTGTAAGTCTTATGCCTGGTAACAACCATGAAATCCTAATTGAGGAACCAATGAGTGTCTTGTGTTTAAGAGTGGGTCTGATAGTTCACAATGTCTGATTGTGAATCCAAGGATGCAAGAGTGGGTTTGAAATGTCTTTATGGATCCAATGTCAAATGGGGTTTAGAATGCCCTGCTTATAAGTTGGGAACCAAAGTGGAAGTGGGTTTGAAAGTGAAAGTTTTAGTGTCAAAGGGTGTCAAAGTGCCTTGTTTATGAGCTAAGAACTTGTTTGTAACTGATTGGGTAAACTGACTCCACAATTGGACAATGCAATTTTGGACCATGCAAGATGACAAGACGTTCTAAAAAATGACTCTATCTGGGTATCAGATGACTATGTTTTGGCAACAAGAACCTACTAATTAGGCAAATGGGTATCTAGAAATGTGAAAATTTTGTTTCTGGGATGTACGAAAATGCTCTCTTTCCTAGATGTGATCTTAAACAATGACTGGTGAACAAATTGGAACCTTGGATGTGATGCAAGAAATACAATATGCGACTCAAGAAATGGAATGTACACTGGATGCGACTCAAGAAATGGTGTGATTACTAGATGTGACTCAAGTTTGAACAGATGCAATATGGGATGCGGGGTGTGACTCTGGAATACCAAATGCGATCTTATGATGACCAAGAATTTGCAATTTTAGTTTTTTCTCAAAAAATGTGCCATGTTTGTTAGATTCCAGTGACTGTCAAGTGTTTGTAAATACTTGAAAATGTAGTGTGCTTGTTCATTTGGGGGAAATTAACTGAGCTTTCATTTAAGACACACCAAGCAATCATTTTTAGATCAAACACACCTAACCTTCCTTATAATAGGTAAAGATTGAAACCACTTGTTCACTGACTTAGGAACACACCCAAAGACTCCTCAGAATATGGTAGTCCAATAACATGCAATGAATATTGGAGCCCATATTATCTAAGTAGTAACATCAATGGGGGCTCGATATGGTGAATGTCTTAGGGAAATTAGTATTTTCCTTGCACAAGTGATAACAACCTTTTGGGGGTGATTTGGGTGGCATCTAACATAGAGATTTTAATGAAGGCATCCATTCACAATTATCTCCCATAGTCCCGCAAGCAGGATTGAGGCTGTTAACCCTATAGGAACCTGAAAGTGTGTAGTCTCGAGAAGCGAGATTAAAGTGGCTCCGCTCTACACAAAATCCAAGTTAGTCATTGGGATTGATCATCAATCTCCCAAGACAAGATAAATCATGTCTTCCAAGGCTTTAGCCTCAAGGAAGCATCAAATTTTATAGTGGGGTGGAAGAGTCGACAAAAGACTTGTCCCCACTTGGGTCGTTCCCGGGAGATTTTTTCCTCAACTGGCAGGCCCTCTAAAGGTTTGCAATAAAGTAAATAGATAAGTGATGTTAAGCTCTGGATTTCTGGTTCTCCATGAAGGAGAAGAGCATAATCTCCTGACTTATACCACAAATCTCAAACACATCAAGCATGTTTAAAGTTCAATTACCCCAATTTGATGCCAAATAGAAAACCAACATTTGAATTTCTGGTTTTCCCTAAAGGGGAAAAGAGCATAATCCTCTAGTTGATCTGCAACTTGATCTCAAATTTTTTAAGATTCCTAAAAACAAGCATGAAGTTCTTTTGTCAATTTTTCTTTAGAGGCAACCTGCATGACAAGTATTAGTAGTCTTTTGTTTTTTGTCTTGGGCAAACATCCTGCAAACAACTGTTAGGCTTTCAAAATCAATTAAAAACACCAAGTTCACCCATTAGCTTGTTAGTTGGTTAGAAAATCCAAAATCCAAAAATAACGCTTCAAGGAAAATTAATTATGCAAATCGTTAGCATTCATTTCTCAACTTAACCCCAAAATATAAGCCAATTTTTGAGTTTCTGATTTTCTCTCAAGGAGAAAAGAGCACAATCCTCTAACTAGTTTACAAAGTGAAATCAAATTGCCATTAAGTGCTCAAAAACAAAAGCATAATGTTCGTTCTATGCTTAAAGAAAATCAAAAGCACAAGTTAGTATTTGAATTTTCTATCTTTTCAACTTGCAAACCATAGTTAAGCTACCAAAAACTAGAGACATAAACAATGAAATTGGTCAAGAATCAGGAAACCCAAGAATGCAATGAAAAACCCCAAATGCAATCCTAGAATTCTTCCTGCCTAATTCCTAGAAATGACCTTATTTCCTGAATGTGACCCCATTTCCCAAATGCGATCCAGATCTACAAGATGTGATCCTGTATTTCAAACAAGTGCAACCTTGTTTCTAGATGCGATTCACGAATCCGGGATGCAACCCTAGATTTACCAGATGTAGATGATCTTCCCAAAAGTGATCCTCTGGCAAATTTTTGTACAGCGATATTTAGTATAAAATGCCACAAAAATGAAAAATCAGGGGCTCAGCCTGATGGTGGGTTCATAAATGTGTGTGTGAGTTTGTGGCCTGCAACACAACACTTCAATAGGATAATAACATCACTTGTTAGAGAAAAATATGGATTTAATTGAAAAATATAACAAGTAAAAACATCCTATTTCTCTCTAATTAATGTGAGTATGAAATAAGGGTTAGTTTGCTCTCAGATTTGACCCTTAAAATAGTGACAATCTACACTAAAATGAGAGATTCAAGAGTACATGTATGAAACTAAAATGAGATATGAAATCCTAATTCTTTCCATTTTAACCCAATTTGAAGTGTTTGCTAAGTAAACAAATCTTGAAAAACATGAAAACAACTATCAAATTAAGCATTAGTGGGTAGATCCTCTAAGCATGAGAGTTCAATAATCATGGATTATGGAGCCTCAAATTCATAAGCAAGCATATCAAAAGCCGAAGTATTAGGAAGAATTTAGCAACATTGAGAAGAAGAAAGAAGCCTTTGAAAATTCAATTTTATAGAAGATTGAAGGGGTTCAACGACTGAGATGCATCTGTGAGGAGTGGTTGAGATGCATCTTGGCTTGATCCTTCATCCATGTGCAAGCCTCCTACTCATGAAAGTGTTTTTGTTGTGTTTCTTTGATTTAGAAGGTATTTATGCATTTCCTTTAATTAATAACTCTAGCCTTTGCATTTGATCGGATTGGATTAATTAAATAGGCCTAGAGTTAATAGCTTTGATTTTACTTGAAACCTTAGTAATTAATGCTTGATTTAGGATTTGATGGAGTTTATTGAATTTTTAGGGGATTTATGCTAATAATCAAAGATCAAATTAACATAATTAAGGTTACATACCAAATTAAGAGCAAATAGGGTTGTAGGTTTTATTAGCCTAGTTTTAGGTGATTACAGCTAGATCTGCAATCTACCATATTTTTTTCCTCTTGCTCTCTTACATCCTGATGATGGATCATGTAGTATGATCTGAAATGTTGATGGTAAAAAACTCTACACATTCGAATCTAGAAACTGTTCTAGCACCACTTTTGTGTCAAAAATTATACATTACTATGCAGAATGTACGCAACCAGAAAGCGATGTAGATGTAGATATGATACAAGAAACATGTGAACGTGGGAATGAGGAATATGAAGGAATAGTGTCACAAGTATGTGAGACACTAGCTTCTTAACATGATACATTATTGAGAAAGTTCTTAAAGGTTCCCGTTCACATTTTCACCAAAAGAAGGGAAGACTAGTAGACAAAGGGACCTAGTTGAGTCACCAAACATAACTATTAACATCTGATAATTACATGGAATTACTGATGAATAAGGAGGTGAGGAATAAAGAAATAGAGGAGATAAAAAAGAGGAATAAAGTGAAGGTCATAGAAAATAAGGTTACAGATAAATTGGTAAAGGAAAACAAGAAAAATGAGAGAAAAGAAAAGGAGATTCAGTGTGAGGAAAAGGACAAGTTGAAAGAACAAGAGAAGAAGGATAAGGAGGAATGACAAAAGAGAGAAAATGAAGTGAAGTAACAAGAGGTTGATAGTGTGAGTCATTTGAATGACATAGGTTATCACCTAGAATTCAAAGGAAGTGTATGCAGAATACTTGGAAGCTTAGGAGATCTAATTTCTACTAGTAGGGTATGTGCAGGATCATGGTATGCCAAAAAGTGGCGATGTGAAAAAGAAGTCCTGATTGGCAGACTCTTTGAAAAATAGCTATAACTTTCAAACAATATAACATTTTTGAAATATGAAATATACATCACATGAGCTATGCTTCACCTAATACAATAATAATAAACAATTATTTCAATTTGATGAAGTTTAGACTAAGTTAAGGTGGTCAATTAGGAGAGATTTTATATTCAGGAAAATTTGTAGCAAAAAAATCATAATTAATTATTTACTTGGAAAAAAAATACAAAAAAATATACATCACATCTAGACATCATTCTACTACTTTAATCTAGAAGCTTATAAAAAAATATTATCATTTGATATTGTTTAATGTGGTTAGACATACACCTACTTGTTATCTCTCTAATCTTGATTGATAGTCTTATTGAAAAATAACTATAACTTTAAAATTGTATAACATTTTTGAAATCTAAAACATATGTAATATTCTATGATTTTCCTACTACAAGAAAAATATAAAAATGTTTCAATTTGATAAAGTTTAGACTATGTTAATGTGGTTAGACATAAGATTTTTTGTATTCTGGAAAAGTTGTAGAAGCAAAATCATAATTAATTTTTTACTTGGAAAACAATTACAAAAAAAGATGTGTCACATTCGGACATGAGTCTACTACTTATATCTAGAATATTGTAAAAAAAATTATCATTTTATTGTGTTTAAGGTAGTCAGATATACACCTACTTCTTATTTTCTTCCTGAAAGTTTCATACTACTACATTGAAATTTGAAATTTTCAACATATAGAATGATTATTTTTCAAAAAAGGCCTAGAATCTTAGAAACTAAATTAAAATTTCTACATACTCTCTTCTTACATAGTTTTTATATAATATTTATAACTTGTTCAAATTTTTATGTCAACTTGCATAAACCTGATTTTCTAAATTTTCATTGTCATTTAAGGGCCTAGTTTGGCATACCATGATCATGTGCATACCCAGTAGGTAGACTAGAGGTAATGTATTCCATCTAAACAATACTGTTAATAGTTGTTTGGTTGCTAGAGCTTTTTTTTCATGTGAATTTCTATGGTCTTGTCAAAGTTAGTAAATTAAATGTAGTTATGGGATTTCCACAATTAGCTAAGAAAGACAACATGATGTGTAAAGAATGTCAGTTGGGTAAATTCAGTAGTTCTACTTTCAGTAGAAAGTCTTTTTCATCTAAGTGTATATTGGACTTAGTGCATACTAGTATTTATGGTCCTATGAGGACAAGTTACCATGGTGATAAGTAATTTATATTATTTACTAATGATTATTCAAGAATGATGTGGGTAACTTTATGGAAGGATACATTTGAATCTTTCTACAAGTTCAAATCTTTAATAACACTTGTTGAGAATGAAACAGGAGAAAGATTGAAGTGCGTAAGGTTAGATAGAAGAGGATAGCTTACTTTATCAGAGTTAATTTGTTCAATACTATGAGGAGAATGGAATAAAAAGGCATATGTTTGTACCTAGAACTCCACAGGAGGATGGTGCTGCTGAAAGGAGGAACAAAAACATAGTGGATGCAACCTAGACAATGATGATTCAAGCTGATGTACCAAAGTCATAATGGATAGAATCCATTAGCATTGTAGTATACACAATGAACTAGGTACAAGTGAAGAAAGGACCCAATAAGAAACCTTATGAATTATGCTATGGTCACACAATTAGTGCTAAATACTTTAAATTTTTGGGTAGTAGATGTTATATCGAGAGAGATGGGCTCACAAAAAAGTTTGATCAAAACAGTGTTGAAGCTATTTTCTTGCAATATTCTACTAAAAAAAAGGCCTATAAGTGTTTCAAAAAAATGACTAACAAGATGGCTGAAAGTGTCAATGTGAAGGTAGATAAAAATCCAAAGAAATATGATGAAACAAGAAAGAAAGAACTAGAAAAATAATTAAGAATTTGTGTATGTTCAATCACAAGAGCAAGAAATTGTTGAATAGAATAATGAGGAAGAAGTGGTTCAAACTGTGTAACAAGTTGAACCTATTGCTCTAAGGTATGTGAAATTGAATCATTCTACTAATCTGATCATTGGTGATAAAGATGCAAGAGTACAAACTAGAAGGAATATTTGAGAAAGTACATGTTTGATTTCAAAGTTTGAGGCTAAAACTATTAAGGAAGCCTTGAAAAATGAAATGGAAGAGGAACTTGATCATATTGAGAAGAATGACACATGGACACTTGTTCCTAGACCAGAAGACAAGAATGTGATTGGTACAAAGTGGGTTTTGAGGAACAAACTAAATGAAGATGGAGAAGTGGTTCGTAATAAGGAAAGATTTGTGTGTAAGTGCTATGCAAAAGAGGAAGGATTGGACTATGGAGAGACATTTTATCCTGTGGCAAAACTTGATGAAGTAAGAATTTTACTTTCTTATGTTGCCTATAAGAAGTTTAATTTTTTTCAAATGCATGTCAAATTTTATTTTCTAAAATGAATTCTTAAACAAGATGTATACATAAAAAAACTAGATCGATTTGTGTTGACAAAGAACAAGGACATGGTGTGCAAGCTACAAAAGGCATTGTATGGACTGAAACAAGCATCTAGAGCATGGTACATGAAAGATTACATTCTTATCTCATTAAGATTGATTTCATAAAAACAAATGAAGATAGTAATGTGTACTTAAAGGTTGAAGGTAATAAGATATTGTTAGCTGAAGGGTTTGTGGATGACATAATTTTTGGAGGAAATGATAAGATGATCAAGTAGCATTTGTAGAAGTGATGAAGAAAGATTTTGAGATGTCAATGATAGGAGAAATTAAGTTCTTTAAATTGGATTCCATATTTGACAACCAAAGGATGGTATCTATATTAGTGATTCCAAGGACATAAAGGAAGTGTTGAAGACCTTTGGAATGGAATATTCCAAGTTAGTTGGAACCCACATGGTGACAAGATGTAAATTATCTAAGGACGATCAATCAAGTGCAGTGGATGCAACTCTATACAGATCCATGATTGATAAGTTGCATTATGTTGTTCGTAGTAGACTATACATTGTACTAGCAGTTGGAATATTAGCCATATTTCAAGCTAATCCTAAGGAATCTCACATAGTAGTGGTGAAGAGGATATTCAAGTACTTGAAAGGGACATAAGACTATGGTCTTTGGTATGCTCACAAATGAGATTTCTCTTTGAGTGTTTTTACTAATATAGATTGGGCAAGACATATTGATGACTAAAATAGTACAAGTGGAGGAGCATTATTTCTAGGAGAAAGACTTGTCTCATGGATAATTATGAACCAAAATTGCATCTCCCAATCTACTGCAGAAGATGAGTATGTTGCAGTACCTATCAATTGTACACAAATTGCATGGATGAAGTAGATCCTAGAAGGTATCAAAGAAAGGATAACTTAATCAGTGACTATATTATGTGGTAATAAAAGTGTAATCAACATTGTAAATATATTAGATATATTGACTAGATGCGCATAAGAACTATTGTATTATATGTAAGTGGTGACATGAAGTCCATAAAGATTCCTAGCTTAAACCCCTTTTTGTACACTAGAGATCCTCAAATCATCTTATATAAAAAAAATTGCATACTTTGAATATTCATTTTACTAATAGACAAAAGATTATATGTCAAATGAGGGATGAATAAGAATCCAATAATACCCTTGATCTTCCATAAGAAAATTAGATATTGAGTCCATTATAATCTATTGATGTCAAGTTTGAGGAAGACGATAATTGTACTTTTCTACTTTATTTTGGGAGAATTTAAATTTTTTTTTGTTGCTCTATTATATATCTAAAATTATACGCCCTTCTTGTTACCTTCCTAAGCATTGAATATTAGAGGAATATTTAGAAAGAAAAATGTGGTGGTAAATAAAAGTGGGGTATGGATAAGTCTAAGGATGGATCTAAATCTAATGATGGATTCACAAGTTGAAGAAACATTATATTGAGATGTTAATTATTTTAATAGTAGAGTATTTTAAGAAGGAATGTAGAAATATAAAAATGAATTGTGATTATTGTGTAAAGAAATCTTCATATGATGAAGTTGGTGATGTCTTATTTATTTCAACTAATATCTTATGATAGCTCTTGGTTAATAGATTCGAGTACATCTTGAAATATAACTCCCCATAAAAAATGAATCATACTATACAAAGAATATAAGAATAAGGTTATAAATAAAAGAAATAAAACTAATTTATAATTATAGATTGAAAAATCTCACTACTCTATTAAATATCCCATATTTAATAAGAAGTCTCTTTTAGATTTTCAAAATAAGTGATTATAGATTTGACCAAAGAAAACTTAATTCTAAGTATAATAAAAGAAATTGCATACCCTGTACTAACTAATTGAGTAACTAATCATTCTAGCTATAACAAAAGATGATCTGTACTATCCAATTTATCACCATTGATTACAAAGCAACTTTTAGAAGTTTACCATTGATTTAGACTAGAGAATTTTCCAGGCGTCTTGTTATTTAGAAAGCTGTCAAAAGAAACGTGGTACATAGAAAATATTAAAAAGAAGCGTTCATGCAGTCAGCAAAGATTACACGTAGCTTTCACCTTTTAGTGCCGCTACGTTCCACGAAATTTCAATTGGGCGTTAATTATTAATATTGATTGACCAATGAATTTTATGGACGCAGAAAATATTGAGCAGGGTAATGATGATAACGATGGCGATCCAAATTTACACGTTTCTGTTGTAGACGACCAAAACTAAAACGTGCCGAGACGAGTGGGAATCAAGTCTTACGATATTTCTCATAAGAAATGGTATTTTTCGCTTTGATTTAAAAAAAAACATTATATGTATTTTCCTTGATATTTTCAATAGAAAGTCTTTTTCATCTAAGAGTATATTTGACTTAGTGCATACTAATCTTTATGGTCTTATGAGGACAAAATGTTACCATGGTGATAAGTAATTTATATTATTTACTCATGATTATTCAAGAATGGCGTGTGTAACTTTCTTGAAGGATACATCTGAATCTTTCGACAAGTTCAAATCTTTCATAACATTTGTTGAGAATGAAATAGGAAAAAGATTGAAGTACTTAAGGTTAGACAGAGGAGGATAGCTTACTTTATCAGAGTTCAATACTATGAGGAGAATGGAATAAAAAGGCATATGTCTACATCTAGAACTCCATAGGAGAACAATGTTGTTGAAAGGAGGAACAAAACTATAGTGGATGTAGCCAAGACAATGATTATTCAAGTTGAAGTACCTAAGTCATAATGGATAGAATCCATTAGCATTGTAGTCTATGCAATGAACCTGGTATAAGTGAAGAAAGGACCCAATCATAAAACTTATGAATTATGGTATGGTCACACAACTAGTGTTAAATACTTGAAAGTTTTTGGTAGTAGATTTTATATCAAGAGAGAAGGGTTCACAAAAAAGTTTGATCAAAATAGTGATGAAGTTATTTTCTTGTAATATTCTACTAAAAGAAAGGCCTATAAGTGTTTCAAAAAAATGACTACCAAGATGGTTGAAAGTGCCAATGTGAAGGTAGATAAAAATCCAAAGAAATATGATGAAACAAGAAAGAAAGAACTAGAAAAATAATTCAGAATTTGTGTATGTTCAATCACAAGAGCAAGAAATTGTTGAATAGAACAATGAGGAAGAAGTGCTTCAAACGGTGAAACAAGCTGAAGAAGAAGCACCTAGACTTGAACTTGTTACTCTAAGGTATGTGAAATTCAATCATTCTACTAATCAGATCACTGGTGATAAAGATGCAAGAATGAAAACTAGAAGGAAGATCTGAGAAAGTACATATCTGATTTCAAAGTTTGAGGCTAAAAATACTAAGGAAGCCTTGAAAGTGAAGACTAGAAAAGGAAATGGAAGAGGAACTTGATAATATTGAGAAGAATGACACATGGACACTTGTTCCTAGACCAGCAGATAATAATGTGATTGGTACAAAGATGGTTTTGAGCAATAAACTAAATGAAGATGGAGAAGTGGTTCGTAATAAGGAAAGACTTATGTGTAAGTGCTATGCAAAAGAGGAAGGGCTGGACTATGGAGAGACATTTTATCCTATGGCAATACTTGACAAAGTAAGAATTTTACTTTCTTATGTTGCCTATAAGAAGTTTAATTTTTTTCAAATGCATGTCAAATTTTATTTTCTACAGTGAATTGTTGAAGAACTGGTATACATAGAACAACTAAATGGATTTGCATTGACAAAGAACAAGGACATAGTGGATGTAAGCTACAAAAGGCACTATATGGACTGAAACAAGCATCTAGAGTATGGTATGAAAGATTACACTCTTATCTCATCAAGATTGATTTCATAAGAACAAGTGAAGATAGTAATGTGTACTTAAAGGTTGAAGGTGATAAGATATTGTTAGCTGAAGTATTTGTGGATGACATAATTTTTGGAGGAAATGATAAGATAAGATGATCTTAGCATTTATAGAAGAGATGAAGAAAGAGTTTGAGATGTCAATGATAGGAGAAATTAAGTTCTTTATTTTATTGCATATTTCATAACTAAAGGATGGTATCTATATTAGTGATTCCAAGTACATAAAGGAAGTGTTGAAGACCCTTGGAATGGATTATTCCAACCTAGTTGGAACCCACATGGTGACATGATGCAAATTATCTAAAGACAATCAATCAAGTGCAGTGGATGCAAATCTATACAGATCCATGATTGGTAAGTTATAGTATGTTGTTCATAGTAGACCATACATTATACTAGCAGTTGAAATATTAGATAGATTTCAAGCTAATCCTAAGGAATCTCACATAGTAGTGGTGAAGAGGATATTCAAGTACTTGAATGGGACATAAGACTATACTCTTTGGTATGGTCACAAAGGTGATTTCTCTTTGAGTATTTTTACTAATGTAGATTGGGCAGGACATATTGATGACTGAAAAAGTACAAGTGGAGGAGTTTTATTTCTAGGAGGAATACTTATGCCATAGACAATTATGAAGAAAAATTGCATCTCCCAATCTACTGTAGAAGATGATTATGTGTCAGTAGCTACCAATTGTACACAAATTGCATGGATGAAGTAGATCCCAGAAGGTATCAAAGAAAAGATAACTCAATCAGTGACTATATTTTGTGGTAATAAAAGTGTAATCAACATTGTAAATATATTAGATATATTGACTAGATACACATGAGAACTATTGCATTATATGTAAGTGGTGACATGAAGTCCATAAAGATTCCTAGCTTAAAACCCTTTTTGTATAATAGAGATCCTCAAACCATCTTATATAAAAAAAATTGCATACTTTGAATATTCATTTTACTAATAGACAAAAGATTATATGTCAAATGAGGGATGCATAAGAATCAAATAATACCCTTGATCTTCCATTAGAAAATTAGATATTGAGTCCATTATAAGCCATTGATGTCAAGTTTGAGGAAGATGATAATTGTACTTTTCTACTTTATTTTGGGAAAATTTAAATGTTTTTTTGTTGTTCTATTATATATCTAAAATTATACACGCCCTTCTTGTTACCTTCCTAAGCATTGAATATTAGAGGAATATTTAGAAATAAAATTGCGGTGATAAATAAAACTAGGGTATGGATAAGTCTAATGATGGATCTAAATCTAATGATGGATTCACAAGTTTACGTAACATTATATTGAGATGTTAATTATTTTACTAGTAGAACTATTTTAAGAAGGAATGTAGAAATATAAAAATGAAATGTGATTATTGTGTAAAGAAATCTTCATATGATGAAGTTTGTGATGTCTTATTTATTTCACCTAATGTCTTATGATAGCTCTTGGTTAATAGATTCAAGTGCATCTTGAAATATGACTCCCCATAAAAAATGACTCATATCACACAAAGAATATAAGGTATAAGATTACAAATAAAAGAAATAAAACTAATCTATAATTATAGATTGAAAAATCTCACCACTCTATTGAATATCCCAATATTCAATAAGAAGTCTATTTTAGATTTTTTAAATAAATGATTACAGATTTGACCAAAGAAAACTTAATTCTAAGCATAATAAAAGAAATTTCATACCCTATACTAACTAATTCAGTAACTAATCATTCTAGCTACAATAAAAGATGATATGTACTATCAAATTTATCACCATTGATTACAAAGAAACTTTTAGAACTTTACCATTGATTTAGACTAGAGAAGTTTCCAGATGTCTTGTTATTTAGACCATACATTATACTAGCAGTTGAAATATTAGCCAGATTTCAAGCTAATCCTAAGGAATCTCACATAGTAGTGGTGAAGAGGATATTCATGTACTTGAAAGGGACGTAAGACTATGGTCTTTGGTATGCTCACAAAGGTGATTTGTCTTTGAGTGTTTTTACTAATGCAGATTGGGCAGGACATATTGATGACTGAAAGAGTACAAGTGGAGGAGCATTATTTCTAGGAGGAAGACTTGTGTCATGGACAATTATGAATCAAAATTGCATCTCCCAATCTACTACAAAAGATGAGTATATTGCAGTAGCTATCAATTGTATACAAATTGCATGGATGAAGTAGATCGTAGAAGGTATCAAAGAAAAGATAACTTAATGAGTGACTATATTCTATGGTAATAAAAGTGTAATCAACATTGTAAATATATTAGATATATTGACTAGACGCATATAAGAACTATTGCATTATATGTAAGTGGTGACAAGAAATCCATAAAGATTCCTAGCTTAAACCCCTTTTGTACACTAGAGATCCTCAAATCATCTTATATAAAAAAATTGCATACTTTGAATATTCATTTTACTAATAGACAAAAGATTATATGTTAAATGAGGGATGCATAAGAATCCAATAATACCCTTGATCTTCCATTAGAGAATTAGATATTGAGTCTATTATAATCCATTGATGTCAAGTTTGAGGACGATGATAATTTTACTTTTCTACTTTATTTTGGAAGAATTTAAATATTTTTTTGTTGTTCTATTATATATCTAAAATTATATGCCCTTCTTGTTACCATCCTAAGCATTGAATATTAGAGGAATATTTAGAAAGAAAAATGTCGTGGTAAATAAAAGTGGTGTATGTATAACTCTAAGGATGGATCTAAATCTAATGATGGATTCACAAGTTTAAGTAACATTATATTGAGATGTTAATTATTTTAATAGTAGAGTTATTTTAAGATGGAATGTAGAAATATAAAAATGAATTGTGATTATTCTGTAAAGAAATCTTCATATGATGAAGTTGGTGATGTCTTATTTATTTCAGCTAATGTCCTATGATAGCTCTTGGTTAATAGATTTGAGTGCATCTTGAAATATGACTCCCCATAAGAAATGAATCATATCATACAAAGAATATAGGGATAAGATTACAAATAAAAGAAATAAAACTAATTTATAATTATAAATTGAAAAATCTCACTACGATATTGAATATCCCATATTTAATAAGAAGTCCTTTCTAGATTTTCAAAATAAATGATTATAGATTTCACCAAAGAAAACTTAATTCTAAGTATAATAAAGGAAATTTCATACCCTGTACTAACTAATTCAGTAACTAATCATTCTAGCTATAATAAAAGAAGATCTGTACTATCCAATATTTCACCATTGAGAATTTTCCAGGCGTCTTGTTATTTAGAAAGCTTTCAAAAGAAACGTGGTACATAGAAAATTTTAAAAAGAAGCGTTCATGAAGTCAGCAAAGATTACACGTAGCTTTCACCTTTTAGTGCCGCTACGTTCCACGAAATTTCAATTGGAAATTAATTATTATTATTGATTGACCAATGAATTTTATGGACGCAAAAAATATTGTAGACGAGCAAAACTAAAACGTGCCGAGAAGAGTGGGAATCAAGTCTTACGATTTTTCTCATAAGAAATGTTCTAGCACGTACACACATGTTTAGGACTACCATGCACTTTGTATTCTATTGATTTAGGACTTTACTAAATTGCATGATGTATTCAATTGACTTCAAAAAAAAAGAAAATTTAAAAAAAATGTTCATTTCAGTTAATTAATTTGTTTAGGAATGTACTCGAAAAGAAAAGTTTCATTTTAGTTAATTTATATATATATATATATATATATATATATATATATATATATATATATATATATATATATAATTTATTTTAAAAATTATCTTATTTTACTTTAAAAATATTTTTGTTGTTTATTAGGAGAGATGAGCTAATAAGTGTGGGGTTCAAAATATGCAATATTAGTGGAGCTGATAGATGCCCATACATTAGCACCTGGACCCCATAACATGTCCACGTGGATTTGAACATTCAAGCAAAAAAGAACCATAACTTAATACATCTTAAAATGCTTCATATAAGGACAAGTTTTGTATTTTATAAATGCACCAAATAAAAAATTAGTTCCCCTTCTTGTCGGACAAGCAACCTACCATTTTCACTGACAAGTTCTGGCGTGAGTTAAAGTGGACCGCTCAGTACAAAATAACCAAGTTTTGTACCTGCAATACACATAATGTCTAATCACTTACATGTCAATATTAAACCCTTAAATGAGGATTGCCACCTCATCCATAGTGCATGGCAAAATCAAAATATTATAACATGGAAAAGCATCGACCCAAAACATGTTCATAGTTTCCACCTCATTGCAACTACTTAGTCTTATACTGCCTACTTAGATGTTACCACCCTAAACACTTAGACAAGACCCTGTCCTATGATTCTAGCCAAAATGTATCTTCATTCCTCAAGCGCACAAGATGTGGTCACTTCAACATTAAACCACTGGCAATTTCAAAGTCAACTTGCACAAGGCCACCAATAACCATTAAAGGACAATCAAATTTTAATTTAAAACAACGACATGACGAATTCTTGCAAGTAAATCTTCAAATTCTAAATTCAATTTTGTAAGACTTCACAAATTAAAGACAAGTAGACTTTAAACCATCTAAATCATCCCATTCAACACCCAATGAAGAACACGGAGAAAACAAAGAGCAGTCTAGCAAGAATTGAAGCTATATATTTAGGTATGTACATGTTTATTACTATTTCATGCACTTTCTATATTATGTTTTTTGTTCAATTCATTTTCATGTATCTATCCATTCTATTATTTCCTTCATGTTCATTTATTTTTTAGTTTTCCATACCCTTAATGGTTTCTCACATCCTCACATTTTTTGGGTTGTTTGTACTATTTCATTCATGTTCATGTCACTTAGTTTTGTAAGTATCCACGTTTCCATCCTTTCTACTATTTTGTTCATGTTCATTTCACTTACAGTTTTATACACATACATGTTTCTATGCTTTCTACTGTTGCGTTCATGTTCATTTCACTTCAAGTTTTGTATACTTTATTTGTGCTCTTTCCTACATGTTTGTTTCAGTTACAGTTTTCTATACCCTTCTACCATTTTGTACATGGTCAATTAGGTTATAGTTTTCTAAAGGAGAAGAAATAAAGCAGATGATAAAGAACTGAAGCTAATTTTCTAGGTATTTATGTGTTCATTAGTGCTCTATTTTTTTCCCTATATTATCCTTTATGTTCGAAACTCCTATCTACTATTTCTATCATGTTCATTTCACTTATAGTTTTCTATATCCTTATATCTATTTTTCCCTTCGTATTCATTTCAATTACAATTTTGTATACCCTTGATGTTAAACAACCTCACGGTTTCTTTGTATCCCTTGAAATCAAATTCACTTTAACTAATATATCCTTTCTATATTCTCCTTTCTATTCAAAAATCTTTTCTATTGTTTCTAATGTATCTTTAATTTTTTGTTTCCAATTTGTAAAGCACTTCTATATTTTCATTTCAATTCCACTTATGTATCTTATCTATCTTATCTAATGTTTATTTTTTCCTTCATGTTCATATTTGTGTGTGTGTGTGGGTGGCTGGGTGTGTGCGTGTGAGTGAGTGTGTATGTATATGTATATGTACATGTATATGTATACAAATACATATTTGTGTACATACATACATACATACATACATACATACCTATATATATATATATATATATATATATATATATATATATATATATATATATATATATATATATATATATATATATATATATATATATATATATATATATATATATATATATATATATTCTTGTATTTGTTCCTTCATTTGTATTCAATAGCTAGTTTTCCTATCATTAACTTCATGTTTCACATCCTCTTGTTATCCTATCACAATACTTATAATGTTAGGCATTATGCAGATGACACTAGACAATTGACCATGATCCAATCCAGATAATAGACATTGACACAACTAAATGCTGATATTAGTAACAGGGAATAATGCTATTAGATTATGAAGAATTATGTTCATATATACAATAGAGAAAAATATTTGAACACTCGTACGAAACTAAGAGGTCTAGGTCTTATAGAAACCTATCCTCCAAATGATGAAGATGAATATATCCTAGCATATATATATGAAACTTCTTCCCCTTTAAAGCACAGACCGGTCCCATACATAGAATGGCTAGTAGAGATCCCATATCCAACAATTCAAGAATAAAAAGAATGGATTGCAAGACAATCTCGTCTAATTGACCATTTCTTTCATGATCCATATCCTTTTTATGATATTTTTCTACCCAAGACCCCTTGTTTCTATTTGTATCTATTCCATGTCATTCTATAATCATGATAGACCAACTATCTAAATAGATATTTCTTACAAAACTATGGTCCACAACTCAGATAGTGCTAAGAAATTTTTTCATAGCAGCAAATCCTTCGAAGAGTAGTTATAAAGAAAATCACCTCATGGCTTTTTACTAAGGTATACATTAAAAAGTTCATACTAATTTATTTCCCACACTTTCATGACTTGTCTACACTTAGAAAATTATGTGGAAAGAAATCATACCTGCTACCCCACCTCACCTAGTTGACCTGAGAAGTTTTGACCATGAGTCACTACTACTATAATTGTTAGATTTGTTCATGTTTTTCTATATCTCCTCCCTATTGTAATATATACACCATATTAATGCATAACTATCCATGAAAGTAAACAAACAACATGCCCATGCATCTGTCAAATAATAATAAAACCAAACAAGGGAATTGCAACTCCTATGTTCAAGCATCATGACCACATTAAACTAGAGTATAGAGGAATTGGAAAATGAAGAAAAGTTTTTCATTCAAGGATCTCTCTTCACATTCTCTTCCAACCATCACTTTACCAAAAGCCATGGTATTTTATTCTACTACAATTTTAGTTTCCCATTGCAAAACACATATTGTTCTTATTGTATCACACCTTTTAGTATCACATTGATGAACTTTGTCTTTGTTTGTAACACATATTATTCTTATTATATGGAAGATGGGGAAGTCAAGTTGTTTGAAGGAGAAGGAGCGTCATTGATCGAAAAGAGAAAGAATAGGGTTTCTTTCCTATAAGAGAGGTGTGCGCTTTCCTCTAAACCATGAAACCCCAACTCCACCTCTCATTGTGAGAAATTCAGACCTTGTTACACTATCATAGTAGGATACTACAATAGTGACATCACCTAAAGTCATGTTCCAATAGAAGCAATGGTCTGCACCTAATATGGAAGGGGATCTCAAAGATATTAAGGACACCAACATGTCGTTAAGGGAATCATCAAAGAAATGGGGTATTCCAAAGGCCACACTATCTAAATGGTTGGATGGTCTCCCAACCAACTCTAAGAAAGGGACCCCTAACCATCCTCACCCCTAAAGGAGAATATCGTATTATAGAGTGGTGCTAAGAGATGGTTGTAGTGGGTCATGATCTTGATATTGTAAACTTGAGAAAATTTATGGCTCAGATATGTGAGAGAAGATCCACACCTTTCAAGGATGGCGTGCTTGGTAAGTCATGGTGGTCAAGGTTTAATGCTCACCATCTAGAACTGGCACTGCAAACAATGAAATGCCTTGATAAAGACAAAGAAGTGAATATAAGAGCATCTATTGTGACTACTTTCTACAAGACTTTGTCAAATGGATATGTTGTAAATCCTTATGGACATGGTCGTATATGGAATTGTGATGACACTAATTTTGAGGCAAGAAGAAATAGGGATATGAGGCTACTTGATAGAAGAGGAAGTTGCAACATCTCCAACATAATTCCCAAGAGTCATGAATGGATTACCAATCTTTGTTGTGTGATTACATCTAGGTAAACAATTCTAGAATTATACTTGTTCAAATTAAAGAAGTTGCAGAATTACATTTTAAAATGTGAACTGAGTGGTTGTATGGAAGGTTAAGTACATGCATCCAGATGATCAAGGAGTTGTTCCTAAACTAATTACACCACTTTTCTCATTACGTTAAAGGGAGTTTCACAGATGAAAAGGTTGTTATTGATATTTAATGGGCATGAAAACCATGTTGCTACAACAAGCACCCAAGAGGCTCAAATTCTTGGAATTGACCTGCTTATATTTTTGACACACACTTCACACAAAATCCATCCCCTCAATGTGAGTGTGTTCTCTATACAAAACTTACTTTAAAAAAGAATGGGCCTCGTGGTTGGCTAGGTTCCCCAATGTTGAAATTAAAAGGGCATAATAAGAATAGATTGGCAACAAAAAATTAACACAGACATTGACTATCTCTAACAATGTAGTAGGATTCAAAAGGATGAGAACATGGCCCCTCAATCATGATGTGCTCATGGGTGACATGAAACCGGAAAAAATGTTTTAAATTAATGGTGGACAAGATGTTTCTACAACCCAAAACATGCTAATCCTATCTGCAAATGATGTGCCAAATGAAGATGTGGTAAAAAACATAGATGAACTCCATAATTATGATTCAAATTCATAAGTGGAGCTAGTTCATCTAGAAGAGAATCAAATAGATAACCTGATGAACTACAATTGATTTGAATAAATTGTATAACTTGAAAGATCTGTGATTCTAGATCACTAAGTTGTTGATTAGATATGTAAGATGATTAAATCAGTAATATGTTGTCATTGATGTCAACTAGTTTTGACAATACTTATCTTGTAAGTTACTATACCCAAACATCTATAGAAAGAAGAAGAAAAGAGATGAAGAATAGAAATATCTACATGAGGAAGATGGATATGATAGATAAGGATAAGGAACACATTGGGTAACTTACAGATGAGTCTATGACCTTATGTTATTGACTTGATTATGTTGCATTCATCTATGATTAAGGATAGAGAAAAATGCACAAAGCAGTGTGGTCGGTTAAAGAAGCATTTCAGTATATGCCGACACAATGTAGTGTATATCGAGCACAATATAAACCAAGCTTGTGTTCACCATCACATTTCTTTGTTAACCGAGCAGAAGAAAAGAACTAAATGACTAGTTTAGCTGATAGAAGTTGATGAGTTGGAAAGTGTTATGATTATGAAGTTGGAGATAATGTTTGTTACGAAGATCAATGGCTAACATAATTTGAAGAAGATCTAAGGGATTGCAACAAAATGTGTTAGTAACACATCAGCCGAGGAAGGTTTAAGTGGCAAAATCAACAAAGGAGATTAAGCGAAAAAATCTAATGGATGGAATTAAAATGGTTTACTTGTCTATTTAAGAGACTAGGGTTTCATGATGAAATCATACCAGAAGAAGGAGACTACAGAGATATCATGTGAACAAGATTAATGCATGCCTGATCAGACTGGTTATGGAGAACTGAACTGCAGAGATTACCAAGTGTGAGAAAGCTATAACCGAGCGACAGTAAGTTACTAAATATTGATTGAAATAGAGTTGATATATTGGTTAGAGGATTTGACTGAGCTTAACATAGATCTGATAATCTGCAATTGAAGTTGTATTGTAATCAAATCAATTGGTGTTACATTTTAACCATTGTAAATAGATAAATCTCATAACAGAGTGGACTAGAAAGTCTTGTAATGTCATTCATAGTGTGTACATTTGTTATCCTATCAACCCCATAGTGAATGCTGGTTGGATGATAATGGTTGGTCTAAAATTCTCTAACAAGGTCACACCTCACAGTGTGTTTGTAACCTTTAATAGGGTTGGGTCTTCACCGACCTCACTTCAAAAGAGTGAACAATTTTTGGGCTACTGGTCCCAGGTGGTTTTTCCCTTTACAGGTTTTCCACGTTAAATCTCCTATGTTATGTGTTGATTGTGATGATTGTTTGTTGTCATACTTTACATGTTGCATATTGGATTTTATCGGTAATCACTATATGTTATTAACTGGTAATCGGTAAAAGCACAAACATAATACTATTTTATGTTACCGAGCTGTAGAAGTTTTAGTAAATTGTTTTTAGATATACATTTTGTGATTGGGACTATGGATAACTGATTCCCCCCCCCCTTAGTTATGCTAACAATTGGTATCAGAGTGTTGGTTGCTTGGAACAGAGTTTTAAGGACTTCAACACAAAGATCTCAAAATGTATAAGAGGGAAGTGCCAAAGCTAAACAAGGATAATTTCACAGTATGGCAAAGCTGAACAAAGCTACTGTTGTCAATCAGGATTGCGCCAATAGCTTGATATGGAATCTAGCTATCCTGTTGAAACATGGAAACGTTCTCGTTGATGGGGTTGAGAACGAATCTCCGGATTCTAGGCCGGTTCCTCTTAGGTTTGGAATATCACTTGCACAAATTGTATAAGGTAAAGGAAAAGGGAAAAGAAAATGTTTAATGAATCCTAAAACTATGAAGGTGATACACCAAATCTGACTTATAACAAGAATTGATTCAGCACAGATTTCAAGAAATGGTTATGATTCTCAATACCTAGACAGTCACATAACTACAAAAATGTTTCTATGTAAGGATCTGATATTTTTGCAAAGTTAGGGAAACGAAGCTTCACCAAATCAATACAAAAATTAAATCACATACAATAGACCTGTAATCACGTGTATAAAGATTCTGAAATGAAGAGGAATGCAGCTTGAAATGAAGGATAACACAACACTTAAGCAATAAAATTCATAAAATAACCTCAAAATCAATGGGAAGGAACAGGTATTTCTATTAACCGATGCTGGAACCAATCTCTGTTACAAAAATGCCTTACAATTCTCTCTCTAGTTTGCAGTATGCAAAACAAGTGAGCCCAAAAGAAGTGCTGAATAATCTGATCAAAAAATGATAAATAGAATACAAGAAACCCTAATCCGTATGCATGAGAAAAGCCTCCAAAAAGGCAAGTCAAACTACTCCAAAGTGAAGTCAAAGTGCCTCAATAACTGCATTAACTGATGCCTGACTGAACTGCCACTCCAACTCATGTCAAAACTGCTCCATATCTCCCAAAATCATGCAAATCAGGTGGGGGTCGGATATGGACTGAAACTCCATCAAAACTGAAGCCTAACTGCTAGAAACGAGGAGTGAACTGCTCAATAACACTTCTCTGATAATGTCTACTAGTGTTGAACTCAAATGAAACTAAAAGATACTCCAAGGTGCCATAAACCGCCTCTAAACTGTCCTCAGAACTGAAAGAAACTCTCCTTGATTAGAGGTGATGATAAAGTCAACTTCTGGCCATTCATTTTTTATTAATATATTCTATAAAAGATTAAGTTTATATTTCTTCTAAGTTATACTTTTATTAATTATTTTAATAATACATTGATACTCAACATAAAAAAAAATAGAATATAATTCTATTTGGTATGTTTGTGTAAAGTATGAATATATTATTTAATTAATTATAAAAATATAAAATTATATTTCACTTTTAATTCTACATACCATAATATAATATTATTAAAATTAAAATAGATGATTAAATATCTATTTCAATATAATATTATATTATAACATATAACTTTAAAAGTGAAATATGAGAAAAAATATAAATTTAATCTAATATATTATACATAACAAAATAATGCATAGCTAAACTTTTGTTAACCTTAACACAACCTAACCTTCAATGCATATTATAAAGACATAATCAAACACTTGTTGTCGACATGGCCCTCAAAAATGAAAATCTCTGCATTGATAAGACTAAATAATAAAATGTCTGGCAACATGGCATCTTATGATGAAACCGTGAACTGACGCCTTGCGGATTCCAAACTTTATGAAATATGGAAGAGGCATTTTTGTTTTGTGTATCATTTTGGCTTCATACTTTGGCATTTTCGCTTGCTGAAAAATGTGAAAACTCGTAGGGTTTGAGGTTGCCGCCATGAGGGTTTTCAGTTTTTTTTTTTGTTTGCAATATTGGGGCTTTCGAGCTGTCATGGCATCTGTGTCCTTCTTGATCGAACGCTGCAGCCTGGGCGTCAGTATTGAACCTATGTTCTTCCTCATTCTTGGCTTCCATGAGGGTATTCTGGATGCAATCGTCTGTTTAATGTGAAGTTTTGGCCCTTATGTGACGGCATATAAGTGTTCTTTCTTTCTCATTTCTTCATTTTCTGTTTAACATTTTTTTAAAAAAAAACGTGGCTTCTTTTTGCAAAAAATATATCAGATCTCTGCTGGAAATATTGTCCATATATAGGCACTGCCGTTTCATTCTTTTTCTTTGAATATTATAGCACAAAAAAAAACGTGCCCTTGAAACCCTCTTTCTGTGCATGAAATATTGATGTCTTATTGTTTTCTTGAAATGTGGCTTTATCTATTGTTCTGAACATGAATCTTCACTCGCTGATTAATGCCATTTTGATACATTGCCACCTTGCCATTTTGAACATTGACTTCTTTTGCTGGAAACGTCGACTTCATGCTCTGTTACAACTGACAAATAGAAGACCCTCCCATTTTTGATGCTCTGATGTTCTGATGTTTTTAAAAAAAACGTGGGTATAGAAGATCTCTGCCGAAAATGTTTTATTGTTTGCCGTTCTCTGCTACATTTTACAAAATGTGCTTCCCTTTTTCTGCATAAAACGTGTCTTCTTTCAAGTGATGGTTCGCTGTTCTTTTTTTTTTTTTTTTGCAAAAGAATATAAGGATTTTGAACTTTTCATACAGATTTCTGAAAATGTTTTCTATTTAAACACAAACTATGCATGAAAGATGATTTCTGATGCCTGTATGAACCCCTTTTGGAATATACTTGCAATTTTGGCACTCTACTTTTCTGTAGCAGATATTTTATTGTTAATCCATAAACACACTACTGTCTTCATTGATGTACTTTCAGTTTATCCCCAGCAAATAGTTCTAAACCAGAAAAACGTGCCTCCTTTAATATATGCTGCTGGTTTTTCTTTAAAATCTACACTATTGTTCTCATGCTGATTTAACATCAATTTATGCTGGGTTTTCCTTTGCTGAAACTATGCTTCACTTTTGCTGAAAACATGAGATTCGAACCCCAGCTGGTAACATCCAGATAGTTTATTTTGTTGAGTGACAAAACAAAAAAAACGTGCACTAAAATATGGCAATAAAATATGGCTCTCTCTGCTGGTCATTATACAGGCACTATTGTTTCATCTTCTGTTATTAAAGCTGAGATTGATATTTGAACATGCCTTTTACACTTTGTTATAGCTGTGAGCATTGAATGTTGTTGTTAGAAAATAACGCTGTAATAGAGGATTTTCTGGGTTTATATTTGTTTCAAAACTCCATTTGTTCAAAAATTTCATTTGATAACCCTGCCGAACCATGAACTGGAAACTCGGCTTATGCAAAAATTTCTGTAAAACTCCTAGAAGAAATATATCCGTTCTCTTTCTCCATTGTTGAAAGCTGAAACTGAACTGAAAATTCAAAATTTTTATATTCTTTTGCAAAAAAAAAAAAAAAAAGAACAGCGAACCATCACTTGAAAGAAGACACGTTTTATGCAGAAAAAGGGAAGCACATTTTGTAAAATGTAGCAGAGAACGGCAAACAATAAAACATTTTCGGCAGAGATCTTCTATACCCACGTTTTTTTTAAAAACATCAGAACATCAGAGCATCAAAAATGGGAGGGTCTTCTATTTGTCAGTTGTAACAGAGCATGAAGTAGACGTTTCCAGCAAAAGAAGTCAATGTTCAAAATGGCAAGGTGGCAATGTATCAAAATGGCATTAATCAGCGAGTGAAGATTCATGTTCAGAACAATAGATAAAGCCACATTTCAAGAAAACAATAAGACATCAATATTTCATGCACAGAAAGAGGGTTTCGAGGGCATGTTTTTTTTTGTGCTATAATATTCAAAGAAAAAGAATGAAACGGCAGGGCCTATATATGGACAATATTTCCAGCAGAGATCTGATATATTTTTTGCAAAAAGAAGCCACATTTTTTTTAAAAAAAATGTTAAACAGAAAATGAAGAAATGAGCAAGAAAGAACACTTATCTGCTGTCACATAAGGGCCAAAACTTCACATTAAACAGATGATTGCAGCCAGAATACCCTCATGGAAGCCAAGAATGAGGAAGAACATAGGTTCAATACTGACGCCCAGGCTGCAGCGTTCGATCAAGAAGGACACAGATGCCATGACGGCTCGAAAGCCCCAATATTGCAAACAAAAAAAAAAAATTGAAAACCCTCATGGCGGCAACTTCAAACCCTACGAGTTTTCACATTTTTCAGCAAGCGAAAATGCCAAAGTATGAAGCCAAAATGATACACAAAACAAAAATGCCTCTTCCATATTTCATAAAGTTTGGAATCCGCAAGGCATCAGTTCACGGTTTCATCATAAGATGCCATGTTGCCAGACATTTTATTATTTAGTCTTATCAATGCAGAGATTTTCATTTTTGAGGGCCATGTCGACAACAAGTGTTTGATTATGTCTTTATAATATGCATTGAAGGTTAGGTTGTGTTAAGGTTAACAAAAGTTTAGCTATGCATTATTTTGTTATGTATAATATATTAGATTAAATTTATATTTTTTCTCATATTTCACTTTTAAAGTTATATGTTATAATATAATATTATATTGAAATAGATATTTAATCATCTATTTTAATTTTAATAATATTATATTATGGTATGTAGAATTAAAAGTGAAATATAATTTTATATTTTTATAATTAATTAAATAATATATTCATACTTTACACAAACATACCAAATAGAATTATATTCTTTTTTTTTTTATGTTGAGTATCAATGTATTATTAAAATAATTAATAAAAGTATAACTTAGAAGAAATATAAACTTAATCTTTTATAGAATATATTAATAAAAAATGAATGGCTAGAAGTTGACTTTATCATCACCTCTAATCAAGGAGAGTTTCTTTCAGTTCTGAGGACAGTTTAGAGGCGGTTTATGGCACCTTGGAGCATCTTTTAGTTTCATTTGAGTTCAACACTAGTAGACATTATCAGAGAAGTGTTATTGAGCAGTTCACTCCTCGTTTCTAGCAGTTAGGCTTCAGTTTTGATGGAGTTTCAGTCCATATCCGACCCCCACCTGATTTGCATGATTTTGGGAGATATGGAGTAGTTTTGACATGAGTTGGAGTGGCAGTTCAGTCAGGCATCAGTTAATGCAGTTATTGAGGCACTTTGACTTCACTTTGGAGCAGTTTGACTTGCCTTTTTGGAGGCTTTTCTCATGCATACGGATTAGGGTTTCTTGTATTCTATTTATCATTTTTTGATCAGATTATTCAGCACTTCTTTTGGGCTCACTTGTTTTGCATACTACAAACTAGAGAGAGAATTGTAAGGCATTTTTGTAACAGAGATTGGTTCCAGCATCGGTTAATAGAAATACCTGTTCCTTCCCATTGATTTTGAGGTGATTTTGTGAATTTTATTGCTTAAGTGTTGTGTTATCCTTCATTTCAAGCTGCATTCCTCTTCATTTCAGAATCTTTATACACGTGATTACAGGTCTATTGTATGTGATTTAATTTTTGTATTGATTTTGTGAAGCTTCGTTTCCCTAACTTTGCAAAAATATCAGATCCTTACATAGAAACATTTTTGTAGTTATGTGACTGTCTGGGTATTGAGAATCATAACCATTTCTTAAAATCTATGCTGAATCAATTCTTGTTATAAGTCAGATTTGGTGTATCACCTTCATAGTTTTAGGATTCATTAAACATTTTCTTTTCCCTTTTCCTTTACCTTATACAATTTGTGCAAGTGATATTCCAAACCTAAGAGGAACCGGCCTAGAATCCAGAGATTCGTTCTCAACCGCATCAACGAGAACGTTTCCATGTTTCAACAGGATAGCTAGATTCCATATCAAGCTATTGGCGCAATCCTGATTGACAACAGTTTTTGGCACGCCCGGTGGGACCTGAACTGCTTCACAGTTCATTGTTTTACAATTTTCTTATTACTGTTTTGGTGTAGACAGCAGTATTTCAGCCTTTTAGAAGGCAGTTTTTTAGCACCTGGCGACTCCATTATAAAGGTTTATTGCAGATTCAGTTGCAAATTTTTTGATTTATCATAATGAACAGGACCCCTACAAGAGCAAACAGTGAAGGGTTTGTTTATCAAGAACTTCCACCAAACAGGAGAGGTAACAGATCAGCTAGAAGAAATAGAGCATATCAAGCTGCAGGAGAATCATCTTCTTTGCTCAGAGGACCGGATTTTTCATTATTTGAAAATCCTATCTTTGAAGATCAGGCTGCCATTTCTGAAAGACACGAGGTAATTATTGAAGATTTCAATTTTTCTGAGGATTTAAGTGCTATTGATAATTTAGGTTCAGAATTGCCAGTCCATAAAAAGAGTGCAAAAGATCAATTTGCTGCTGTAGCACCTACAACCGGTATTATTTTTTCGGGATTGAAAACTTACCAAAGGAAGGTAATTCACGCTGCCCAACAAGCACCTGCAATTCAGCAACAAACGCCATCAACACAAATGGCCAGAAATCTTCCGTTTGTGCCTTTTAATGCCGGCAGTCCATTACAAATTGCTGCACATCATGACATTCCGCCTGCAGCACTTAAAGGTTTGACGTATTTCAATGGAGATGGTAATGTTTCACCAATTGAGCATATCAAAGATATTGCAACTCTTTGCGGATTACACCAAGTTATTCATGATGACGTAGCATTGAAGTTGTTAGCTGCCTCACTTAAGGGAAAAGCACTGATTTGGTTCAGAAGTTTGCCTGTAAATTCGATAGCTTCATGGGATGCTCTAGGCACAGTTTTAATTAACAAATTTGAAGATAAGTCTGATAATCTTTCACTGGTTGAACAGTTGACTACCATTAAGAGGCATCCTAATGAGCACATTTCTGATTTTAACTTTCATTTTCAGCGAACTTGGGACAGGATCCCAGCATCTGTCAAACCATCTGATGACTATGCATTCTTATTTTATTTGAAAGCTTTCAATGGTGATATTTCAGTAATGATCCAGTCTATGGGTGGACGTATCTTACCAGATGCTTATGATATTGCAGTTAGAGCTGAGAATTGCCTAATTCAGGCTGGTAAGTTACCTCCTAGACCCCCTATGCCATATTTTGTAGAAATACAGCCAGTAGTGCCAGCCATTGTGCCACCGATTGCGGTTGTACCACCTATGTCAGTGTTACCAGCATTCAATATGTAGGTTGCAGCAGAGGAACACGCTGCTATAGCTCCCTTCAGAGAGTTGAAAGAGCAGAATTTAGAGTTGAAGGATAAGAATGAGGATATAATGAGAACCTTGCAGACTTATGGTAATGAAATTACAAATTTAAAGAGGCAGCAAGGTCAATACAACAGACCCCCTCAAGCTCCTTATCAGCAAAATAGGTAATTTAATCAGCCATCTGGTTCAAATCAGCAACGTCAAAATCAGGGCCAGCAAAGAAATTACAATCAAAGGACTAATCAGCCCTATAGTTACTCAACTCCTAGCACTTCCAAAGAATTAGTAGTTGTTCCTCAGAATAATTATGCACAAGAGGAGGAATGGTGTAGTACTTGTAATGCAAATCATTTTTGGCTTGATTGTCCTCATGCGCTGGAAGCTAGGAGGCAGGATGTTCTACAAAATCAAGTTGGTAATGTTCAAGGAGAAGCTACAAATCAGCAAGTACATCAGCAAGGTAATCCTGATGTCACTCTTATGAATTTTAATACTGATGAAACTATTTTAGCAGCAAATTTTGATCAAGATCAAGTATGGAGGCCTATAGCAGCTGGAACAAGATCAAAGGCAAACGCTGCAAATGAGCAACAGAAAGCTAATGAGGTACAAAAACCTGTTGTTTTACCACCACAGCAAAATCTAAAGGGTAAACAACAGCAGGTTTCAGTACCAGATGATCATTTCCAGCCAATAAAAATAGTAAAAGATATCACTGTTCCAAAACATCAGCAAAAGGTTAGTAATCAAGGTTTTAATATTGTCGATCATCTTAAAAAGACACATGTTCCTGTTTCAATTTGGGAAGTTTTAGCACTTCCAAGACAAAAAGATATGCTACAGGAAGCATTACAGAGTCTTGCACTTTCTGATGATGTTTTGAAACAGCAAATACCAAATGTATTAATGGCTGGAAATGATACTTCATCCCAGCAGTTACCTAAATTGGTAAAACCTCCACCTTTCTATATTACTGTTATAATTGGGCAGAATTTAGTTCACAATTGCATGATAGATTCTGGGGCCTCTAGTTCAGTTATGCCCAAGAAGATTGTTGACCAATTAGGTCTCAAATATGAACCAATAGAAAAAGGGGTTGTTCAACTTGATGGTATAGCTGTAGATATGGTTGGAGTGATAAAAGGTCTTAATCTAACCATGCATGCTTGCCCTACTTTTTAAGTTCCCATGGATGTCTTTATTATTGACCTACCTCCTAATTTTTCTATCTGCTTATCAAGAGATTTTACTGCTAAAATAGGAGGATATTTGTCAGCAGATTGGTCTCATATGTTGTTTCGTACTAGATATGGCACAAAGGTGACTATTCCTTCTGAGCCTATTGCTAAATTTTGCATTGAACCACATGTTACTAGTACTGAAAATGGTACAGCAGCTGTTATTTATGACCAGGAAGAAATTGATGCTATTCATGATGCACAAACTCAGGTTGAACAAATTCTTGACATTTTGTTAGATGCTTGGGCAACTCAGAATGTAATTTCTGATGCTCAAATTGAAGAACCTAGCTTGGGAAACTATGTAATTCGGGAGGTTACTGATTTCATACCAGCTGTTGTAAAAAATGCAGATGAAGAACAGCAGGATGGTGCTGTCTGGAAACTATTTTTTGATGGATCTTGCAGCAAAATAGGTGCTGGAGGTGGTTGTATGTTAGTTTCTCCAGAAAATCAAAGGTATTATGCTTCTTTCTGGTTTATATTCAGTTGCACAAATAACGTGGCTGAGTATGAGGCTCTTGTTAATGGTTTAAAATGGGCAATCAAGAAGGGAATTAGCAGTTTACAAGTGTATGGTGATTCTGAATTGGTTGTAAACCAGGTTAGGAATGTTCATACAGCAAAAAATGATTTGTTAAAAAGTTATAGACATGTTGTATGGGACCTGATTGAAGGTTTTGAAGCCTTTAATTTACAGTCCATTCTTAGAAGTCAAAACAAGCATGCTGATAGGCTCGCAGCTGTAGGAGCCCAATACGACATACCATCAGAAATCAGTAATGATAAAGGGTTGAATCATGTTAAAGTAATTGTTAGACCTGCTGTTCCTAATAATGTGGATAACTGGCAGGTTTTTGAATCAGATCAGCACATTGTGAATTTTCTAAGGGAAGAAGCTGAATTTTCTCAGCCAAACCAGCAAAAGCTGCAAGATCAATATGAGGATCAAATTATACAATTGAGGACTAATAAGATGCCTAAGGGTCTTGTTACTTTGGAATCTATGTTTGGGACAAATGATGAGTTCAAAAAAGATAAATCCAGCTTACAAATCAAAGAAGACCATTATGAAGAGATTGCTATTTCACAGGATAAGGTACTCAAACTTGGCAAGGTATGTACTCCTGAGGAACAGCAAACTTTTATTAATTTATGCAATGAATTTCATGACATAATTGCATGGAATTATTCAGATTTGAAGGGATTTGATCCCAATATTTGTCAACACATAATTGAATTAGAACTAGGTTCTAAACCAGTTAGACAAAAGTAGAGACCTGTAAATCCTAAACTAGAACCCCTCATGATAAAGGAGTTGAACAAATTGATTGAAAGCAATATAATTTTTCCAATCAAACATACATCTTGGGTTTCAAATTTGGTACCTGTTAGAAAAAAGAATGGAGAAATCAGACTTTGCGTTGATTTCTGTGACTTAAACAGGGCATCATTGAAGGATAGGCATCCATTACCTTCTATGGAACAGATTTTGCAGGTGGTCTCTAGTTCTGAGCGGTTTTCATTACTGGATGGATTTTCTGGTTATAACCAGATCCTGGTTAAGGAGGAAGATAGGTACAAAACAGCTTTTACAACCAAATGGGGAACAATGGCGTATCAAAAAATGTCATTTGGATTGTCAAATGCTGGTGCTACATTCCAAAAGGCTATGGACAAAGCTTTTATTAATCTGATGTATAGGTTTGTGCTGGTTTATTTAGATGATATCACCATTTTTTCCAAGAATTCAGCTGATCATTTTAAGCATTTAAGGATAATCTTTGAAAGATGCAGAGAATATGAAATTTCCTTGAATCCTAAGAAGAGCATTTTCGCTGTACATGAAGGTAAGCTATTAGGGTTTATTGTTTCAAAAGATGGGATAACTATTGAACCTGAAAGGGTGAGTGCTATTTTAGCCCTGCCTCTTCCAGCCCATAAGAAGGGTCTTCAAAGCTTTCTAGGGAGAATTAATTTCGTTAGGAGATTCATCCCTGATATTGCAGAATTACTAATGCCACTTACAACCATGCTTAAGAAGAATATCGCTTTCAAATGGACCAAAGAAGGTAAACTCAGCTTTGAAATGATCAAAGAAGCCCTTGCTGCAGCTCCTACCTTGTTAAATCCAAATTTTTCTAAAGATTTCATTCTTTATGCATATGGAAATATAGACAGTATTTCCGCTATGTTAGTTCAGAAAAATGACATGGAACTAGAGCAGCCAATAGCTTTTTTCAGCCAAGGTTTAAAAGATTATGAATTACATTATTCATTTGTTGAGAAGCACGTCCTTGCTGTCATACGAAGTCTTAAGAAATTTAGGCACATGCTTTCTAATAATAAAATACATCTGATAGTTGCTCATCATGCTGTTAAAGAATTCTTATTAAATAAGGATTGCAATACTAAAAGAGCAGGTTGGATCACGAAAGCAATGGAGTATGATAGTGACATCAAGGTCACAAAGCTGGTGAGAGGCAAAGGGTTATGTGAACAGCTGGCTGGTAATGGTGATAACATTATAAATGCTGATTCGGAGGTAATTCTAGCCTTACAAGATCAAAATCAAATTACTGTTCCGAGTTTACACAATGATTGGATAACAGAAATGATTGATTTTTTGCAAACAGGACGCTGTCTTGAAGGTTTGAATAGATCTAAAAGACGTTATTATAGATTACAGTCCATTTCTTATTGTATCTTGAACAATGTGCTATATAAAAGAGATTTCAATGGAGTGCTGCTGAGATGTGTTAGTAATGATCAAACTGATAAGTTATTACAGGAGTTTCATAATGGACCAGCAGGTGGTCACTTTGCTGCAAGGACAACAGCACTTAAGATTCTGAAGGCAGGATACTTCTGGCCTAATTTATACAAGGATGCATTCAGCTGGGTAAGAAAATGTTTGAAATGTGCTGTATTTTTAGATAAACAAAGGTTAGCAACTTTACCTCTAATTCCAATTCAGATTGAGCAACCATTTGCTAAATGGGGTTTAGATTTCATTAGTCCTATTAATCCAACATCAAGTTCTAGACACAAGTACATTTTGATAGCCACGGATTATTTTACTAAGTGGACTGAAGCTGTTGCTTTGAAAGAGGCTAATGAATCTTCAGTTTTAAATTTTTATGAAGATCTGATTACCAGGTTTGGAACACCTGAATCTATTGTATCTGACAATGCCTTAGCATTTTTAGGCACAAAAATTTCAGATTGGGCTGTTAAGAATAATGTGTACCTGAATACTTCATCCAATTACTACCCACAGGGAAATGGACAAGCGGAATCAACCAATAAAAATCTGATTCGCATCATGAAAAGGACAATTGAAGATAATCAGCGTGTTTGGAACAGCAAGCTAAAACATGCATTATGGGCAAATAGAATCACTCCTAAACGCTCAATAGGTAATTCTTCGTATGTTTTGGTTTATGGCAAAGAAGCAAGATTGCCAATCTCAATTGAATTACCAAGTTTGAGCTTGATTAAAGAATTGGACTTGCTAGAACAGCAACCTATGGAGGTAAGGTTAGCTGAGTTAATTGAACTGGAAGAGATTAGAAGAGAATCTTTTCAGAAGATTAATGATTACCATGATCAAATGAAGAAGACATTTGACAGGAAAGTTGTCGCGAGAGTCTTAAAAGAAGGCGATTTGGTACTGAAATGGGATGAGTTGAGAAGTAGACCTGGCAGACATTCGAAGTTTGATGCCATGTGGAATGGTCCATTCATGATTACAGGATGCAAGGCTAACAACGCTTTTCAACTCTCGACTATGGATGGAGAGGAATTGCCAATCCCAGTTAATGGGATTCATCTCAAGCGTTGCTTTTGAGGTGAGTTAGATCAAAATAAGTGCATTTGCACATAGATAGTTTGCTTTCAGTTAGTTGTTAGTAACAGAAAGTAAACATGCTGCTATAGTACATCATACCTCATAAAGGAGTGTCCATCATGCAGAGTCTACCAGAATCTTAAGGCTCTACATGATGGGATACTATGTATCTTTTATATCATGAACTACAGCAGCAGGTTTACCTGCTGTTTCGATTTTCCTCTAAGTGCTTTCAGCACATGTTAATAATCCTCTGAAAGCTACAAGTTGTCTAAGTTCATGGTAGAACTGTTCAGGAATGTATATATCAGTCCTAATGTGAAATGATGGATTCTCCAAGGTTTCAAATTAGGATTGACAGCCACACCCCAAAACAGGTCATCCACAACCTTCTTCTCTACAGCTTGCAGGTTTCAGAAAGTTAAGGCAAATTTTCAGGTGAAAGGGCTCAATTCAAAAAAATCACTTAAATTTGTTTTATAGTTTACGCTAGCTGTTTGCGAATCAATAACTGATGTCATTAGCATCATCATATCACAGAAAAGATATAACAGTCATATAATGGTGCTAATAACATGCTTAAGCGCAAATCCCCAAGCAGCTAGCGTAAGGTATTTCAGTTTCAGTTCGGTTTCAGTTTTTCAATTTGTGTGGTGTGTTTCAGTTTTCAGCATTTTCTAAGGTTTTCTAAGTTTGGGAAGGTTCGGTTTATCAAGGTTCTAGACTCTGTGCCCAATGGATCGCAAAAGGCAACTGGTTTATACTGTTTAGCAAGCAAACACCCCTGAGAGGTCGCCAGAAAATGTTATCATTTTAGTTACACTAAATTGATAATTTGACTAAGTGTTTTGCATTGAAATTTTTGAGTTTAAAGAGTTGCTATTTTAAATTTCAGAATGGTAAAAAAATTCAGAGAAACAAAGCATGTGTACAGCTACAGAATTGTGAATATCAAACAACATGCTATAGTACAATATTCAGATTCTTTAAGCTTTACAGTAAATGAAAACAATTGCTTGCATTTCAGTAAATGAAAGTACAAATTCAGATTTGCCACGCAAGCAATGGTTGCTATATAAATAAAGAAAGGTACATTTCAAGGTACAAATGATAAACCACACACCCCGTGGTTTTAAGTATTGATGCAACTATGCATTTACAGTTTATGAATCAATTAAGAATCAAATGCAGAGAACAAAGGACAATTACAATATTGGAAATGTAAAGAAGAAGAGGAGGAGACAGGTCAAGCCTCCTTGCCTGGTTGTCTTTTGATGTCCGAGCATGCCGCATCCTTGGTTCCCACATTCTAAAGTGTTTCTCATCATCTGGTACATCCTGCAAAAGAAGAGGAAGATAGAAGAATGTCAGTTCATACGAACTGAGCAAGGAAGGACGAACTGTCTAATCCTCTACTTGATCACATTTCAGAAAAGATAGACAGAAAGAAAAGTCAAAAAAGCTGCGAGAAGGATCAGAAAAGAGAGAAACAATATCATGTTTTTTTTCCTAACATCATTTGTTCCATGTACAGATATAGGTTTTGAAGATTAAGTAGGTTGTAGAAAGGACGTGCATACACTATGCGCACGAAACTTTCCGACTGAAGCTATGGAGAGGCAAAGACTCAAAGACCGGTGGACTTGAGGAGGCTGTCGAGGGGGCATGCATACATTACAAGCATGGGACCTTTCAGCTGAATCATGGAGTTATTAAGAGGAGGCTGTCGAGGGGGCATGCATACATTACAAGCATGGGACCTTTCAGCTGAATCATGGAGGTACAATGAACCAGGCTGTCAAAGGGACATGATTCACATCATGAAACCTTTCAGCCGACATATCAAGGTTTCAAGAGTTTAAAAGTTATATTTTATGATGGAACGGAACAGGAAAATGGTTAAGGAAAATGAGTTTTATGTTTTACAGTTCTCTTATGGGAGTCACGAGCCCGTGCTCGAACCCCGTAAGTGATGACTCAAGGTGCGCTAAGAACAATAGAGAATACTGAAAAAAAGAGATATAAAATTCAGGAACAGAATGATAAAGTCCAAAGATGAGGAATGCTAAGTAATGTTCAAGCGGCAAGAGAAAGAGAAGGAATACGTTATTTGACTCGGGCAAGTCATTCTGGAAAAGATACAGAGGCATGTTACAGATAAGTCACTGTTTGTTACCGAAATATCTAAAATTGTTATAGGAAAGTAAAACAATGCTACAGGTCTACAAATATTCAGAATAAAGTAATAGCAAGTGTTTGTTTTCAGTTTTGTGATCTCTGAATTTTGAGCACTTTAAAGCTATAACTCAGCAGTCAATTTCAAAAGAAGAAAGTCTCATTGCTGAAACAATAGTAGATCTTAATTGTTCAGGTTACAGAGAATGCTAAGAATAATGTAAATCTTGAAATAATTTTCAGAATTTCTATGGGCTACTGAAGTTAGATTTTTTAATAAAGAAAATTTTGAATTTTCAGTTCAGTTTCAGCTTTCAACAATGGAGAAAGAGAACGGATATATTTCTTCTAGGAGTTTTACAGAAATTTTTGCATAAGCCGAGTTTCCAGTTCATGGTTCGGCAGGGTTATCAAATGAAATTTTTGAACAAATGGAGTTTTGAAACAAATATAAACCCAGAAAATCCTCTATTACAGCGTTATTTTCTAACAGCAACATTCAATGCTCACAGCTATAACAAAGTGTAAAAGGCATGTTCAAATATCAATCTCAGCTTTAATAACAGAAGATGAAACAATAGTGCCTGTATAATGACCAGCAGAGAGAGCCATATTTTATTGCCATATTTTAGTGCACGTTTTTTTTGTTTTGTCACTCAAAAAAATAAACTATCTGGATGTTACCAGCTGGGGTTCGAATCTCATGTTTTCAGCAAAAGTGAAGCATAGTTTCAGCAAAGGAAAACCCAGCATAAATTGATGTTAAATCAGCATGAGAACAATAGTGCAGATTTTAAAGAAAAACCAGCAGCATATATTAAAGGAGGCACGTTTTTCTGGTTTAGAACTATTTGCTGGGGATAAACTGAAAGTACATCAATGAAGACAGTAGTGTGTTTATGGATTAACAATAAAATATCTGCTACAGAAAAGTAGAGTGCCAAAATTGCAAGTATATTCCAAAAGGGGTTCATACAGGCATCAGAAATCATCTTTCATGCATAGTTTGTGTTTAAATAGAAAACGTTTTCAGAAATCTGTATGAAAAGTTCAAAATCCTTATATTCTTTTGCAAAAAAAAAAAAAAAAAAAGAACAGCGAACCATCACTTGAAAGAAGACACGTTTTATGCAGAAAAAGGGAAGCACATTTTGTAAAATGTAGTAGAGAACGGCAAACAATAAAACATTTTCGGCAGAGATCTTCTATACCCACGTTTTTTTAAAAAATATCAGAACATCAGAGCATCAAAAATGGGAGGGTCTTCTATTTGTCAGTTGTAACAGAGCACGAAGTCGACGTTTCCAGCAAAAGAAGTCAATGTTCAAAATGGCAAGGTGGCAATGTATCAAAATGGCATTAATCAGCGAGTGAAGATTCATGTTCAGAACAATAGATAAAGCCACATTTCAAGAAAACAATAAGACATCAATATTTCATGCACAGAAAGAGGGTTTCGAGGGCACATTTTTTTTTGTGCTATAATATTCAAAGAAAAAGAATGAAACGGCAGTGCCTATATATGGACAATATTTCCAGCAGAGATCTGATATATTTTTTGCAAAAAGAAGCCACGTTTTTTAAAAAAAAAATGTTAAACAGAAAATGAAGAAATGAGCAAGAAAGAACACTTATCTGCTGTCACATAAGGGCCAAAACTTCACATTAAACAGAAGATTGCAGCCGGAATACCCTCATGGAAGCCAAGAATGAGGAAGAACATAGGTTCAATACTGACGCCCAGGCTGCAGCGTTCGATCAAGAAGGACACAGATGCCATGACGGCTCGAAAGCCCCAATATTGCAAACAAAAAAAAAAAACTGAAAACCCTCATGGTGGCAACCTCAAACCCTACGAGTTTTCACATTTTTCAGCAAGCGAAAATGCCAAAGTATGAAGCCAAAATGATACACAAAACAAAAATGCCTCTTCCATATTTCATAAAGTTTGGAATCCGCAAGGCATCAGTTCACGGTTTCATCATAAGATGCCATGTTGCCAGACATTTTATTATTTAGTCTTATCAATGCAGAGATTTTCATTTTTGAGGGCCATGTCGACAACAAGTGTTTGATTATGTCTTTATAATATGCATTGAAGGTTAGGTTGTGTTAAGGTTAACAAAAGTTTAGCTATGCATTATTTTGTTATGTATAATATATTAGATTAAATTTATATTTTTTCTCATATTTCACTTTTAAAGTTATATGTTATAATATAATATTATATTGAAATAGATATTTAATCATCTATTTTAATTTTAATAATATTATATTATGGTATGTAGAATTAAAAGTGAAATATAATTTTATATTTTTATAATTAATTAAATAATATATTCGTACTTTACACAAACATACCAAATAGAATTATATTCTATTTTTTTTATGTTGAGTATCAATGTATTATTAAAATAATTAATAAAAGTATAACTTAGAAGAAATATAAACTTAATCTTTTATAGAACATATTAATAAAAAATGAATGGCTAGAAGTTGACTTTATCATCACCTCTAATCAAGGAGAGTTTCTTTGAGTTCTGAGGACAGTTTAGAGGCGGTTTATGGCACCTTGGAGCATCTTTTAGTTTCATTTGAGTTCAACACTAGTAGACAGCTACATGTATCTGGAATTAGGAATTCTGCCCTGAGACTAATGGAGAATGGCTATATTGCACTGCCCACTGGTCCCTTGACCCTTGATCAACTAAGAGACAGACATGAACATAATGTTACCATGATGGAGATTTTTGCTACATGTACAGATGTCAAATTTGAAGATATTAAAAATTGCACTACTGCTAAAGGTATGCGGGATAAACTTGCTCAAGTTTATAGTGGTGATGTGAATGTCAAAAGAGCCAAAGTTGAAAGCTTAAGGGGAAGATTCGATGATATGAAGATGAAGGAAGGAGAAAATATTATGCAGTACACAAATAGACTAAAAGAGGTAGTACATAATATTAGAGCATCTGATGGTGTTATTGATGAAGAGACAGTGGTAAGAAAAGTTCTCAAAACCTTATTACTGGTTTATGCAATCAGAATATCTACAATTCATGAAACTAGGTCTGCATTTGGTAACAACCTTACTCTTGATAATCTGATCGGTAAGCTTACAACCTTTAAACTAAATAACTTTGATAATAGTGTTGTACCATCTATTAAATCTACTTTTATGTCTTCTCTGAAGATTGGTAAGTCTAGTAGAAGAAATAAGAATGATGATAGTGATAGCAATACTGATGATGAGCTTGATGAACTTGAAGCTCTTATGGCCAAAAGGTTACCTAAAGATAAAGGAAGATATAGAGGTAAACTACCTTTAGCATGTTTCAATTATAAAGAGGTTGGTCATATTGCTACTAGATGTCCACACAGGAAAGATGATGACAGAAACAAAGACTGATCTGGTGAAGGAAGCTATGGGAGAAGAGGCAACATAAGTTACCGACATGATAAAAGAGACAACCGAGACAATAATGATAAAGGAAAGAAGGCGTGCTACATTGCAGAAGAAGATGTCACCGATACCGACACTGATGAAGATATGGAGGTAGTATTTGTTGCAATGAAGGATGACTCAGAGGAAGATGAAAGGTATGTAGAGATAGGACTTATCTCTAAGGTTAATAAAAATGATACATGGATCATAGATAGTGGTTGTACACATCACATGACCGGTGATGAAGAAAAATTTGATCATCTTGAAGAACACAATGGAGGATCTATTAGAATGGGTAATGATGTACCTTTTATGGTTAGAGGAAAAGGATCCCTTGTGATGAATGATAAAATTAGATGTGACAATGCTTATTGGGTAAAAGGTCTAAACTATAATTTTCTAAGTGTGGCACAACTGAACAATTCAGGCCACCGAGTTGCTTTTGAGAGCAAGAAAGTGAAGATATTTGATGATGGATGAAGACTTATTGGAACTGGAACACAATTGAGAGGTAATTTGTTTTATCTTGATATTGATCAGTCTTCTTGTGTAACGATGAAAGATGAAGATGCATGGTTGTGGCATAAAAGGTTATGTCATGTGAATTTTGATAACATGATTAAGATCAATAAAAATAAAAAGGTTAGAGGTCTACCTAACTTATCTAAGCCTGATCATGTTATGTGTCATGAATGTCAAAATAGTAAAATGACAAAATCTAGTTTCAAAAGAAAAGATTATTCAACAAAGAAGTTACTTGAGTTAGTGCATACCGACCTATGTGGTCCTATGAGAACTCAAAGTTACTATGGAGATAGATATTTTATTCTTTTTGTTGATGGTTATACTAGATTAATGACATTCATGTTCTTGAAGGAAAAATCAGAGGCATTTAAGATGTTCAAGTGGTATAAAGAAAAAGTTGAGAAAGAGACTAGTAAAGAATTGAAATGCTTAAGATCTAACCAAGGTGGTGAATTTATTTCTAATGAATTTACTAACTTTTGTAATGAGCATGGTATTAAAAGATAGGTCTATGCATCGAGGACACCACAACACAATGGAATAGCTAAAAGAAGGAATAGGTCAATAGTTGACTGTGCAAGGACACTGATGTTACAAAATAATGTTGCTCAAACATACTAGAGAGAAGCAGTCAGCATGACTGTTTATGTTTTGAACTGAGTGCAACTGAAGGACACTAATAAGACACCCTATGAGTTATGGTTTGGTCACAAACCCATTGTAAGTTATTTCAGAATTTTTGGAAGTAAATGCTTTATTCTAAAAGATGAAAGAAATGGGAAGTTTGACTCAAAAGGTGATGAAGGGATATTTATGGGATATTCCACTAAAAGTAAAGCATACAAGTGTCTGAACAAAGTAACTAAAAAAATGATTGAAAGTACTAATGTTCAGGTTGATGAGTTTGATGATAAGAATGAAGAGGAAAGCACAAAGGAACCGGAAGACTACAGTAGATTTAGTAACATTGAACAACCAAAGTACCTACTGACATCGCAGACAGTGACAACCGGTCAACAGGAAAACAATATCGAGGAACAGGAAAAAGAAACCGATGAGCAGGGAGCACCTACCGAGCAAGCAAATGAACCTGCACATGATGAACAAGAAAGAAGAGATCAGATACTGGCAAGATTTTTTAGAAGACATCATCCCGAGACATAAATCATTGGAAACAGACAAGCTGACATGCAAACAAGAAGTAAAGAAAGACAAGGTACATGTCTAGTTTGTGAATATGAACCAAAGAATGCAAAAGTTGGATTAGAAAATGATGAATGGGTTAATACAATGAAAGAGGAAATAAAACAGATAGAGAAGAACAAAACTTGGAGTTTAGTACCCAGACCTAAGGACAAGAATGTTATCAATACTAAGTGGATATTCATAAACAAGCTTAATGAGAATGGAGAGGTAAGAAGGAACAAAGCTAGGCTAGTATGCAAGGGATATGCATAAGAGGAAGGAATAGATTATGGTGAAACATTTGCACCTGTTGCTAGATTAAGAGTCAGAATTTTACTTGCATATGTTGCACACAAAAAGTTTAGAGTTTACCAAATGGATGTTAAATCTGCTTTTTTGAATGGGTTACTTGAAGAAGAAGTCTACATAGAACAACACGAAGGGTTCATTGATCCAGACAACAAAGATATGGTATGTAGATTATATAAATATTTATATGGTTTGAAGCAAGCACTGAGAGCTTGGTATGAAAGGCTGCATAACTATTTGTTGAGTATTGGATTTGTTAGAACAAGTGAGAACAATAATCTATACATGAAAGGAAATTCTGATGATACTATCTTGATTGCTGAGATATTTGTGGATGACATAATATTTGGAGGACAAGATCATATATGTAAGTCATTTTCTGATGAAATGAAAAGTGAATTTTAAATGTCTATGTTTGGAGAGATTAAGTTCTTTCCAGGCTTATAAGTGATTTAGCAGAATGATGGTATATTCATCACACAATCTAAATATATAAAGGAAGTATTAAAGACATTTGGCATGGAAGATGCTAAACCTATGGGAACACCAATGGCTACTGGATGTAAACTGACTAAAGAAGATGGAACTACTAAGGTAAACCAGACACTATACCGATCCATGATTGGTAAGTTAATGTATGTAGTTCACAGTAGACCTGATATAGCACATCCTGTTGGAAAAGTTGCTAGAATTTTTGCAAACCCTAGATAGTCACACATGATTGCTACAAAGAGAATCTTAAGATACCTAAAGAAAATTAAAGATTAAGGACTATGGTATCCTGAGAAAGGCAGGTTTGAACTGAAGGTATACATCGATGCTAATTGGGCTGGAAATGTGGATGATAGAAAGAGTACCATCGGAGGAGCATTCTTCTTTGGTGAAAGACTTGTTACATGGAAAAGTAAGAAATAGGCTTGCATTTCCCAGTCTATAGCTGAAGCAAAGTATGTTGCTTTTTCTACTAACTATTCAAATATTGCATATATCAAGCAAGTGTTAGAAGGAATGAATGAGGTAATCATTGAGCCGGTGATTATATATTGTGATAACACTAGTACTATTAATATTTCAAAGAATCTAGTGATGCATTCTAAAACAAAGCATATATCGATTAAGTATCACTACTTAAGGGAACAAGTACAGGAGAAGAAAGTAAAGATAGAATTTGTTACGTCAAAAGAACAAATTGCTGACATATTTACAAAGCCTCTACCAAAGGATACATATGAATATTTGAGGACTAGACTTGGGGTTCATCCCCTGTCTACCGATCACTAAGGTGATCTGGAGGTTGTATCAGCCTAATCTTATCAGAAGATCATACATGTTGATGCAACAGAGTTCACACTTTGGATTTTTGTCTAAGGTTGTGAAAGGTTGAAGTATTGGAATAGATTTGCATATCAGTATACTAAGATATAGAGAAGGCACCAGACAATAAAGAGTTACATGGCTACTACAGAGCTGTATGTTTTTATTGCCCTTTGGCATTGTTGTCAGAGGGAGAGAGATCAATATGAAGAATATGAAACCAAAGAAAAAAGGAGATATAGAAAAGGGAGATCATTGAAGATCATAGTTGCAGAAGTCAATCTACACTTGCAAATGCTTTTATGTAACGTAGTGATTAAACATATTAAGCTAGGAAGAGCTTGTACTGAGTTACAACGTTTGTTGATAGATTTGTAGAATACATGTTTGGTATGTGTATGGCATATTTCATATTGCTTGTGTTGCCATCAATGCCAAAGGGAGAGATTGATGAACTACAACTGATTTGAATAAACTGTATAACTTGAAAGATCTATGATTATAGATCACTGAGTTGCTGATTAGATATGTAAGATTATTAAATCAGTAATATGTTTTCGTTGATGTCAACTAGTTTTGACAATACTTATCTTGTAAGTTACTATACCCAAACTGTTAGATTAGGTGAAATAGTAATCTCCCAAGAACACCTGCATGCATAACCCTGTCACATGGAAGAAGCAAAGAACAGAAGCAAGAAAAATCTATGGAGGCCAAAAAGCCAGAGACATCTTATGGACATGCAAAGAGAAATTTCTATTATGATCCAATAAGTGAATAAATGAAATACAAAGAGGGAATCCTTATAAAAGGATACCAAAACCCTAAAGGAGAAAACCCTAAAGAATAATGAGAGGCCTAAGTCTAACTTAAGAGTAGAGAATAATAGACTAATAATTAAATAAATTAATTATTAGCTATAATATGACTACTCTAACACCCCTCCTTAAGTGTAACTTAGGGAGAAGCTAAACAACTAAGGACTAAAAGATGCATGAAAACAAAAATGCATGAAAGAGCTATGGGTCCCGGCAACAAGGCCTGATCAGGTACCCAAGTACAAGAAATAAACTAGATGAAGGAAACAAAGCCTCCAATCTAGGGAATGTCCCAAAGAAAGGAACAAGAAAGAGCATGAAGCATCTCCGAAGCATGAAGCTGCAAACACTATCAGAAGAATACTGCTGGAACCCCCACTGAAATAGTGCATGACCAGGTAGAGAAGACAAAGTCTAAAGAGCTGATCAATCGAAGAGGTGGCCTCCAAAAGCAGGAATGAATGAGTGTCTATATAGTAGATGATCCATCTCACCGAAATGCATAGGTGCCTAGCCACTACATCCGCCTAGTACATAGGAACAAAAACTAAATACGTAGATCACTCAACCAAACCAAGGAAGCAATAGAGCCAACAGGTGAACCCCCCCATAATGCTGAACAGGGAGAGGGGTGACAGGAACACTGAAATGCAATGCCAGAAACATCTGCAAGAAGAAGAATCAGGAACACCAATAGTGCAACAGAAGTACACGCACAGGATAAAGGGCGGTGTCGAAGAAGAAGAATAGATCTTCTGGACACACAGCATGGGCTAATGTCGTGGAAGGTACACTCACTTGACAAAGGTGGATGAGCACAAAAGGTAAAACATCATAACCCCCCATGGCACTTTATAACTGAGTGCGAGTACAAACAAACACAAGGTGTACAAGATCCCAAATATGCAAAAGTAGACACTTTATCTCAGTGCGTTTATAGAAAAAAGAATGCAACAGAAGAGAAGCATACAATGCTCAGAAGTCAGAAAGAAGAGTGAGCCAGAAGAACAGAAGAAGAGATCCCCGGACTTGTAGAACCAAGCACTCCACCAGAGGGCATAAACTGCCAAACGCGGAGGAGTGAAAACCTGGAGTGGAATCTGGAAAAATAACCTCTACCACTGAATAGCACACAGAACCAGCTTTCCGACGATATATGGTGAGCCCAAAAATGAGTCCGGATGAGCGAGATATGGCTCCCGGAAGGCAAAAAGGAAACATCACCTTTGACAGAAAAAAACACTATCAAAATAGCAGATCCAAAAACTCTAACCTCCATAATCAGAAAGAGCTCGGAAAGAGCTTTTTGGCGATATAAAGAAGTCAAAAAAAGACCTCCGTATGCTCAAGATATTGCAAAAAAGGCCCAGGTACCCTAAAAAGGCTTCAAAAAAAAATTTATTTTTTAAAGCCCCTGGGCGCATGGCGCGTGCAGGGGGCTGGAGCTAGAGCTCCCGGTCACCCATGTGACTGCTGCTAGGGTCCGCAGGGCTTAAAAACCCCGCCGGGCGGCCGGCGGAGCGGTGGGCAGAGCTGAGCAGGGCCGTCAGACAGCGGGCGGCGGAGGGCGGCGGGGCCGCGGGTGGAGCCGGGGTGGCGGTCGGGCCGGGCGGCGGCTGGGCGGGCCGCGGAGTAGAGCAGAGGGCGTGGGGGCGCTGGCGGAGCCGGGGTGGCGGCCAGGCCGGGCGGCGGCTGGGCGGGCCGCGGGGCGGCTCTGTGGTGGCCGCTTGGCGGTGCACTGGTGGCCGCTGGGCGGCCGCCCAAATGAGATTTTTTTATATATATATTTTTTAAAAATCGCCGACTGTACCCACCTTGAAGTGCGTGCCAGGGTCGTACGGCCGTGGTATGCAAAATTTTTTTTGCCTCAGATGCCACTGTGTCGAAAATGGACAAGTTTTATATGGATTTAGGGGTTCTTGGGCCTTCCGGACACAATGGTGGTGTCCGTTTTTGCCCAAGGTGAGCCAAATTTTGGCTCCCCCCCAGATCCACAAAAAAAACTTCTGAAACCCTTGAAAACCTCCTGCTTCTGAAACACTTCAACAAAACACGAACAACGAGCAGCAAGATGGCTCTGATACCATGTTAGATTAGGTGAAATACTAATCTCCCAAGAACACCTACATGCATAACCCTGTCACATGGAAGAAGCAAAGAACAGAAGCAAGAAAAATCTATGGAGGCCAAAAAGCCAGAGACATCTTATGGACATGCAAAGAGAAATTTCTATTATGATCCAATAAGTGAATAAATGAAATACAAAGAGGGAATCCTTATAAAAGGATACCAAAACCCTAAAGGAGAAAACCCTAAAGAATAATGAGAGGCCTAAGTCTAACTTAAGAGTAGAGAATAATAGACTAATAATTAAATAAATTAATTATTAGCTATAATATGACTACTCTAACACAAACATCTATAGAAAGAAGAAAAGAGATGAAGAACATAAATATCTACATGAGGAAGATGGATATGATAGATAAGGATAAGGAACACATTGGGTAACTTATGGATGAGTCTATGACCTTATGTTATTGACTTGATTATGTTGCATTCATCTATGATGAAGGATAGAGAAAAATGCACAAAGCAGTGTAGTCGGTTAAAGAAGCATTTCAGCATACACCGATGCAGTGTAGTGTATACTGAGCATAGTATAAACTGAGCTTGTGTTCACCGATACATTTATTTGTTAACCAAGTAGAAGAAAAGAAATAAATGACTAGTTTAGCTTACAGAAGTTGATGAGCTAGAAAGTGTTACGATTACAAAGTTGGAGATAATGTTTGTTACGAAGATCGATGGCTAACATAATTTGAAGAAGATCTAAGAGATTGAAACAAAATGTGTTACTGACACATTAGCCAAGGAATGTTTAAGCGGAAAAATCAACAAAGGAGATTAAGCGGAAAAATCTGATGGATGAAATTAAAATGGTTTACTTGTCTATTTAAGAGACTAGGATTTCATGATGAAATTATGCTAGAAGAAGGAGACTGCAGTGATATCACATGAACAAGCTTCATGCATGCCTAATTAGACTAGTTAAGGAGAACCAAACTGCAGAGATTACCAACCATGAGAAAGCTATAACCAAGCAATAGTAAGTTACTAAATATTGATTAAAATAGAATTGATATATTGGTCAGAGGATTTGAATGAGCTTAACATAGATCTAATAATTTGCAATTAAAGTTGTGTTGTAATCAGATCAACTGTTGTTACATTTTAGCCATTGTAAATAGATAAATCTCTTAACAGAGTGGACTAGAAAGTCTTGTAATGCCATTCATAGAGTGTACATATGTTATCTTGTCAACCCCATAGTGGACAATAATGGTTGGTCTAAAATCCTCTAACAAGGTCACACCTCACAGTGTGTTTGTAACCTTTAATAGGGTTGGGTCTTCACCGACCTCACTTCAGAAGAGTGAACAATTTTTGGGTTGTTGGTCCCAGGTGGTTTTTCCCTTTATAGGATTTCCACATTAAATCTCTTGTGTTATGTGTTGATTGTGATGATTGTTTTTTGTCATAATTTACATGTTGCATATTGGATTTGATCAATAATCACTATATGTTATTAACTAATAATTAGTAAAAGCACAAACATAATACTATTTTATGTTACTGAGTTGCAGAAGTTTTAGTAAATTGTTTTTGGATATACATTTTGTGATTGGGACTGTGGATAACTGATTCTCCCCCCTCTCAGTTATTCTAACATAGCCCTAGAATATCATCACATCGAATAGAACCCACATGGTTGGAAGAAGGGCTTGAGCATATGGGTGTGGACTTGAAAGACCTAGAACAAGATTCCTCTTTCACTTTCCCTACACTAGCCACCACTTTTAGTAAAAAATTATACATTATTATGTAGAATGTATGGAACCAAAAATTGATGTGGATGTAGATATGACACAAGAAACATGTGAATGTAGGAATGAAGAAGATGAAAGCATACTGTCATAGGTATGTCAGACACTGGCTTCTTACATACATTGTTGAGAAAGTTCTTAAAGCTTCCCATTGACATTGTCAACCAAAAGAAGGGAAGACTACCAGACATAGGGACCTAGCTGAGTCACCAAACATAGCTATTAACATTTGATGATTACATGGAATTGATGATGGAGAAGGAGGTGAGGAAGAAAGAAATAGTGTAGATAAAAATGAGGAAGAAAGAGAAGTTCATAGAAAAAAGGTTGCACACAAATTGGTAAAGAAAAACAAGGAAAATGAGAGAAACAAAAAGCATATTCAGTGTGAGCATACAGGCAGGTTGAAAGAACAAGAGAAGAAGGATAATGGGGAGTGACAAAAGAGAGAGAAGGTAGTGAAGGAACAAGATGCTAAGAGTGAGGGTCATTTTAATGACAAAGGTTATCACCTAGAATTCAAAGGAGGTGTATGCAGGATACTTGGAAGGTGAAGAGATCTAATATCTATCAGTGGGTAGATGAAAGGTACTTTATTCCATCTGAACAATGTTTTTAATAGTTGTTTGGTTAGTAGAGTTGTTTTGTCATGTGAAATTTGATAGTCTTGCGAAAGTTAGTAAACTAAATAGAGTTAGGGGATTGCCATGATTAGGTAAGCAAGACAACATGATGTGTAAAGAATGTGAATTGGGTAAATTAAGAAGTTCTACTTTTAGTAGAATGTATTTTTCATCTAAGAGTATATTGGACTTAGTGCATACTAACATTTATGGTCCTATGAGGATAAGAAGTTACCATGGTGATAAGTACTTTATATTGTTTACTGATGATTATTCAAGAATTATGTGTGTAACTTTCTCGAAGGATAAGTCTGAAACTTTCTAGAAGTTCAACACTTTCATAGCACTTGTTAAGAATGAAACAAACAAAAGCTTGAAGTGCTTTAGGTTAGAAAGAGGAGGAGAGATTAAAATTTATCATATTTTGTTCAATAATACAAGGTGAATGGAATAAAAAGGCATATTTGTGCACCTAGAACTCCACAACAGAATGGTGTTGCTAAAAGGAGAAATAAAACCATATTGGATGCAAATAGGACAATGATTATTCAAGGTAAGTACCTAAGTCATAATGGAAATAATCCATTAGCATTGTAGTGTACATAAAGAACCAGGTACAATGAAGCAAGGATCTAGTAAGAAACCTTATGAATCATGGTATGGTCATACAACTAGTGTTAAATATTTGAAAGTTTTTGGTAGTAGATGTTATATAGACAGAGATGGGTTCACAAAAAAGTTTGATCCAAATAGTGATGAAGGTATTTTATTGCGATATTCTACTAAAATAAAGGCCTATAAGTGTTTCAAAAAAATGACTAACAAGATGGTTGAAAGTGCAAATGTGAAGGTAGCTAAACATCCATATAAATATGATGAAACAAGAAAGTAAGAACCAGAAAATAATCAGGAATTTGTGTATGTACAATACAAGAGTAAGAAATTATTGAACAAAACAATGAGGAAGAAGTGGTTCAAACGGTGGAATAAGAAGAAGCACCTAGACTTGAACCTGTTAACCCAAGGTATGTGAAATTGAATCATTCTACCAATTAGATCATTGGTGATAAAGATGTAGGAGTGCAAACTAGAAAGAAGATCGGAGAAAGTACATAGTTGATTTCAAAGTTTGAGCCTAAAACTATTAAGGAAGCCTAGAAAGTGAAGACTAGAAAAAGGAAATGGAAGAGGAACTTGATCATATTGAGAAGAATGACACATGAACACTTTTTCCTAGACCAAAAGACAAGAATGTGATTGGGACAAAGTGGGTTTTGAGGAACAGACTGAATGAAGACAGAGAAGTGGTTCGTAATAAGGAAAGACTTGTGTGTAAGGGCTATGCAAAAGAGGAAGGAATGGACTATGGAGAGAAATTTTCTCCTATGGAAATACTTAACAGAGTAAGAATTTTACTTTCTTATGTTGCCTATAATAAGTTTAAAGGTTTTTAAAAGCATGTCAAATTTTCTTTTCTAAAGTGGATTCTTGAAGAAGAGGTATACATTTAACAACCAGATTGATTTTCATTGACAAAGAACAAGGACATGATGTGAAAGCTACAAAAGGCATTGTATGGACTGAAACAAGAACCTAGAGCATGGTATGAAATATTACACTCTTATCTCATCAAGGTTGATGTCATAAGAACAAGTGAAGATAGTAATGTGTACTTAAAGGTTGAAGGTGATAAGATATTGTTAGCTAAAGTGTTTGAGGATGACATATTTTTTGGAGGAAATGCTAAGATGATCTTGGTGTTTATAGAAGAGATGAAGAAATATTTTGAGATGTCAATGATAGGAGAAATTAAGTTCTTTATTGGATTGCATAGTTCACAACTAAAGGATGGTATATATATTAGTGAATTCAAGTACATAGAGGAATTTTTGAAGACCTTTCAAATGGAATATTCCAATCTAGTTGGAACCCACATGGTGACATGATGCAAATTACGTAAGGATGATCAGTCAAGTGTGGTGCATGCAACTCTATATGGATCCATGATTGGAAAGTTGCATTATGTTATTCATAGTAGACCATACATTGTACTAGTAGTTGGAATAGTAGCTAGATTTCAAGCTAATCATAAGGAATCTCACATAGTAGTGGTGAAGAGGATATTCAAGTACTTGAAAGGAACATAAGACTACAGTCTTTGGTATTCTCACAAAGATGATTTCTCTTTGAGTTTTTTTACTAATGTAGATTAGGCAGGAAATATTGATGAGTGAAAGAGTACAAGTGGAGGAGCATTATTTCTAGGAGGAAAACTTGTGTCATGGATAATTATGAAGTAAAATTGCATCTCCCAATTGTTTGAAACTACAATTGAAACAATTGTTATATTTTCATTGATGTCAAACCTTAACTGGTAAGACAATAGCTATCTAGGAGAGTACCATATCTTTTGATTGATGAAGAGGATTTGAAAAGAGGAGATAACAAGAGGACCTAAGGAATAGTTGAGTTATGTGATACTTCAATGGGTACTTGATTAGTTGGCATATTGACAAGGTAATGTGTTATTTATCTAGTGAAGAAGAAAGACTGGAAACATAGGCTTAAACGAGCAAAAGTGAAGAAATTTAGTATAAGTCGAGTGATGCTAGTGTCAACCGAGCACCAGTATAAGCCGAACAAATCTAGTGTTGACCGAGCATCAGTAATTACTGAGTGACAGATAATTAACGAGTAAAGATAGTGTTTGCTGAGAAGGAAACTTTTAATGATGATCGAGATATCTAGTAATGACCGAGGAGATGAACACAATATTGATCGAGTGTCAGTAATTTATAGTTTGAGAAAGAATTGAGAATCCCATCCGACATAGTTAAATTCTTGGGATATGTAAAACATGTTGAAACTATTAGTGAATGGTATGGAACATTTAATGCATGGTAAATCATTTTATTATGGATTAAAAGAGAAGTTCGGAAATGTATATAGAATGAAAAGAAGGAGAAAAAAATGGTGGAAGGATTCAATGAATTTGACCTAAACCTAAGATCTACGAAAGAGATTAAGTGACAAAAGATTAATCTACCTGATCAAGGAGGTATAAGGATGACCTAATTGTGAGGTTACAGTATGAGTAGAATAGGTTGATGTTATTGACTGATGAATCTAAGAAGAAGGCTAAGGTGAAGCTATGAGGAGCTGAACTAAGTTGTGGTGATTGCTTGTAGAGAATTCTAAGAAGATCAGAGATGGAGATGGAAATGAAGGTCAATCAGTAAATTAGCATATGTGTGAAGTGGATCTGTATTTGAAAAGTGAGTTGTATATTTCATATCATAACTTACTGTTACTTTCTAACCATTTTATCAATCTAAATCATTTAATCAAGGTTGACCTAACAGTCATTGTGTAAACCCTTTAATCAAGGTGACATTCTGATGGAATGTTCTTAAGCCCTCTAACTAGGCCACTCTTAACAGGGTGATTAAATCCATTAATAGGGTCACACCTAACAGTGTGTATTATAAACCTTTAATAGGGTTGGCTTCTCACAGAGCTCACTTTAGAAGAGTGAAAATCAGTAGCATGTTACAAGTGGTTTCTCCCAAATTGTGTTTCTACTACAAATCTTGGTGTTATACTTGTGTGAATGTTGTTGAAAGTTTTATATTCTACAATTTAATTACTTATGGAAAGTGGACTGCAAGTTTTATGTTATTGATATATGCTATTGAGATCGAGTTGAACTGCTGATTAGATCTAAGTTTTTTGAAGAGATAGAAAGTTGAATTGCTACATCTGGACCTAAGGAAAACTGATTCACCCCCCCTCTCAATTATTCTAAAATCATTCTAACAATTGGTATTAGAGCTATTGGTGCTTGTAGAGAAAAAGTTTAAAGGTACTTAAAGCTAATGATCAAGATGTACAAAAATGAGATATCAAAGCTAAACAAGGAGAACTTCCCTAGATGGAAAATTTTTATGAAATTGCATCTAGCTGGTATTGGTGATTCAGTGAAATACTATGTGGAGAGTGACTATGTAACACCTATTGCACCTTTGACTTTCGAGGAGATGAAAGAAAAACAAGAACACAATCAGGAGATTGCATATGCCCTAAGCTATTATAAATTTGAAGACATTAAGGATTGTACTAATGAAAGGAAAATGTGGGACAGTATAGAAACTATCTATGGTGGGGACACAAATGTACTAAGAGACAAATCTAAAAGTTTGAGAGGTAAGTTTGATAAAATGAAAATGCAAGAAGGTGAAAATATTGCTCAATATTGTGGTAGAATTAAGGAGGTAATAAATGCTATTAGAGGAGCTAATGGAAACATTGATGATGAAACTATTATCAGTAAAGTGTTAAGAACTTTTATTCCTATCTATGCTATTAGATTTTCTACAATAGAAGAATCAAGATGTAATCCTGGTAATGTCCTAACTTTGGAAAGTCTTGTTGGAAAGTTTACTGCTTTTGAGTTGTCTAATTATGATAATTTTACTATTCAAAATATTGAATCTACATTCAAGTCTCAAATGGTTCTTCATAAGCCTAATAACGGAAAAGGAAGATGTGTGAGTAGTGACAACAATAATGACAATGATAGTGACACTTATGATGATGATCTATATGACCTTGAGGAACTTATGGCTAGAAGGCTCTAGAGAGGAAAAGGAAAATACAAAGGTAAAATTCCTATAATCTATTTTTCATGTAACAAAGTTGGCCTTATTGTACCAAAATGCCCTGACAGAAATAACAAGGATGAAAGAAGGGAAAGAAATTACAAAGACAAGAGAAATGACAAAGATCATCGAAGGTACAATGACTACAAAGACAAAGGTAAGAAATCTTGCTATATTGTTGAAGAGGAAACTGATAGTGAAACTAGTGAATCCGATGAATGTGATATAAAAGTTGTTTATGTTTCTATGAAAGATGATTCTGATGAAGATGAGAAAATTGCACTTATTTCTTATATGATTAAAGGTGATAAATGGATTATTGATGGTGGTTTTTCACATCACATGACTGGTGATTTTAAAAGTAAGTTGGAGACCTTGAATCATTACAAAGGTAGAAGTGTTAAGTTTGGTAATGATGTGCCATGTCCTGTGAAAGGAAAAGGATCAATAATATTGACTGATAAAATCAAATGTGATAATGCTTATTGGGTTGAAGGTCTTATCTATAATTTCCTGAGTGTTGCATAGTTGAACTGTACTGGTTACCGAGTTGAATTTCATCACAGAAAGGCTAAAATATTTGATGTCACTGGTGAACTAAGTGGAAGTGGAGAATAGATAAGAGGTAATGTGTTCTATCTAGACCTATTTGAAGAAACGTGTTTTTTTCACAATTTGATGATGTATGGCTATGGCATAAGAGGTTGTGCCATGTGAACTTTGACGATTTGGTAAATATTAGTAAGATGAAGAAAGTAAGAGGTTTCCCAAGATTGAAGAAACTTGATAATGTGATGTGTAAATAATGTCAATTGGGAAAAATGGCAAAGTCTAGTTTTAAGAGAAATACATATACTTATGACAATATTTTGGAATTGGTTCACACTGACCTTTGTGGACCTATGGGTGTGAAAATTTATTGTGGTGATAAGTATTTCATTCTGTTTGTTGATGAATATTCTAGAATGATGAGTGTAATGTTTTTAAAAGAGAAATCTAATGCATTTCAGTTATTTAAGTGGTATTTGGAAAAAGTTGAAAAAGAAATAGGTAAAAGCTTGAAATGTTTGAGATTTGACAGAGGAGGAGAATTTATATCAAGTGATTTCAATATATTCTACAATGATAGAGGAATAAAGAGACAAATGTCTACACCTAGGACATGTCAACATAATGGTATAGTAGAAAGGAGAAACATATTAATTATGGATTGTGCTAGAACACTGATGATTAAGAATTTTGCACAAAAGTATTGGAGAGAAGCTATAAGTACAACTGTATATACCTTGAACCGAGTACAAATCAAGAAAGGTACAAATGATACACCTTTTGAGTTATGGTATGGATATGCACCTAATGTAAAATATTTTAAAGTTTTTGGGAGTAAATGTTATATACTAAAAGAAAATAGGAATGGAAAACTTGATGCTAAAAGTGATGAAGGCATATTCCTAGGATATTCCACTAAGAGAAAAGCTTACAAGTAGTTGAATTATAACACTAACAAAATTATAGAAAGTGAAAATGTTAGAGTTCATGAATATGCAGAAAAGAATGAATTTGAGTGCAAGCAAGAGCCTGAAGATTATAGATTAATTGTATACATGGAAGAAGGAGAGGCTAGTAATGCACCTAAACCAGATGCCAACAAACTGCATGATCTTGTCGAGCAATAGCAAGAAAATTTTAGGCATTAGGATGATGTTTTCGAGTAATCAAAAGAAGAGATGGAGAATCTGCAAGATGAATCTAAAGATCAAGAACAAGTAGAAAGGAAATCTGAACCTACATTGGCACAATATGTAAGAAGACATCATAAGCCTAAAAAAATTATTGGAGATAAAGAATCTGGAGTTATGACAATAAGTAAGTTGAAAGCTCATACATGCTTATTATGTGAGTTTGATCCTAAAAAAATAAAAGATGTTTTAGAGAATGAGGATTGGATACAAGCCATGAATGAAGAAATAGAATAGATAGAAAAGAACAAAACTTGGACACTAGTGTCGAGACTAGAAGACATGAATGTTATTGGAACAAAATGGGTATTCAGAAATAAGCTAAATGAACATGGAGAAGTCACAAGAAACAAAGTCAGATTGGTATGCAAAGGATATGCACAAGAATAAGGCATAAACTATGGGGAGACATTTTCCCCAGTTGCAAGATTGGAAGAAGTGAGGACTCTACTTGCATATGTATCATATAAAGGATTCAAAGTATTTTAAATGGATGTTAAATTCGCATTTCTAAATGGGATATTGGGAGAAGAAGTATACATTGAACATCCAAAAGGATTTATTGACCCAAGCAAGAAGAATATGGTTTGTAAGCTACACAAGGCACTGTATAGATTGAAACAAGCCCTCAGAGGATGGTATGAGAGATTGCATAAGTATTTGATAAAGATTGGATTTGTAAGGACAAATGACAACAAAAATCTATATTTAAAGACTAAAAAAGGTAAAGGGATTTTTTTAGCTGAAATATTTTTTGATGATATCATATTTGGAGGACAAGATGCCTTCTGTCAAACCTTTTCAAATGAGATGCAACTGAATTTGAAATATCTATGTTTGGTGAGATCAAATTCTTTTTTGGTTTGCAAGTTTATCAGATGAAGAAAGGTATCTATATTACTCAATCTAAGTATGTCAAGGAGATACTAAAAATTTTTGGCATGGAATATTCCAGACCAGTAAGTACACCTATGGCTACTAGAAAAAAATTATCTCAAACTGATGATACAACTAAAGTGAATCAAACCTTGTATAGATCTATGATTAGAAAGCTACAATATGTTGTCCATAGGAGACTGAATATTGCCCTACCAGTTGGGATTGTTGCAAAATTTTTTGCAAATCCATAAGAGAGTCACATGATGGAAGTGAAAAGGATATTGAGATATCTAAAAGGAACAAAGGACTATGGATTGTATTAAAATAAGAATGATAAGTTTGAACTAAAACTTTACATTGATGTAGATTGGGCAGGAAATGTGGATGATAGAAAGAGTACAAGTTGTGGCTCATTCTTTCTAGGAAAGAGATTAGTCTCTTGGACAAGAAAGAAAAAGAGCTACAATTCCCAATATACATCAGAAGCTGAATATGTAGCACCAGCAGTGAATTGTTTAAATTTAGTGTGGATCTAGCAACTATTAAAAGGTATGAAGGAAGAAATCACTAATCTAGTTGTTATTTATGTGATAACACAAGTGCTATTAACACATCAAAAAATCATGTTATTCACACTAAGACTAAGCATATTTCTATCAAGTATCATTACTTGAGAGAGTTAGTTCAAGACAAGGAAGTGAGATTGGAATATGTGAATACAAAAGAATAATTAGCAGATATATTCACAAAATAATTACCTAAAGCTACTCATGAATACCTTAGTGGTAAATTAGGAGTGATTCCCCTAACTAAGGCTACCTAAAAACATTTAGGAGCACTGCACCAAATGTGCTAATCAAAATATCTGATAAATTGATGTAGAAGAGGTCACAATTTAGGAGTTGCCTAGAATTGTGAGAAGTAAAGAAAAAGAAACTGATCAATCATAAGCAAGATGACAGAGGGAGTATACATCATACAAAACTAACATGAAGACATCTACATGGTAAATATGTAAGTGAACAAATACAAGTTTCTTTGGCATTGTTGTCAAATAGGGAGAGATTCAATGAAGCAAAGAGATATAGCATTGAGGGAGAAACTCAAAAATAGTTATCAAGAGTAAAACTTGAGAGAGATATATAGAAAATAGATTTAGAAGAAATGACCCTAAGCAAAGAGGGAGTAATTGAGTAAGTGAATAGAGAAAGAAACAATTATCCAAGAGGGAGTTGGTACTTGGATGTGTTGGATGTGAATCAGAATGAAGCTAAAGATATTAATGAAGATCTGATGCACAAACAGTTTGGATTGTATGGTAAATCATGTGGTGTTCATGTGGTGTTTCCATCAATTCCCAAGAGGGAGATGATTGGAAAGTACAATTGAAACAATTATTATATTGTCATTGATGTCAAACCTTAACTGGTAAGATAGTAGCTATCTAGGAGAGTACAATATCTTTTTATTGATGAGGAGGATTTGAAAAAAGGAGATAACAAGAGGACCTAAGGAAAGGTTGAGTTATGTGATACTTCAATGGGTACTTGATTAGTCGGTACATTGATAAGGCAATTTGTTGTTTATCTAGTGAAGAAGAAAGATTGGAAACATAGGCTTAACCAAGCAATAGTGAGGAAATTTAGTTTAAGCTGAGTGATGCTAGCATCAACCAAGTGCTAGTATAAGCCGAGAAAATCTAGTGTTGACTAAGCATCAGTAATTGTCGAGCAAAAGATAATTATTGAGTAAAGACAGTGTTTTTCAAGAATGAAAGTTTTAGTGATGACTGAGATACCCAGTAATGATCGAGGAGATGAAAATAGTATTCACCAAGTGTCATTAATATACAGTTTGAGAAAGAATTGAGAATCATAGCCGACATAGTTGAATTCTTGGGATATGTAAAATGTGTTGAAAATATTAATGAATGGTATTGAACATTTAATGAATGGTAAATCATTTTATTATGGATTCAAAGAGAATTTTGGAGATGTATCCAGAAGGAGAAGAAGGAGAACAAAATGATGGAAGGATTCGATGAATCTAACCTAAACCTAAGATCTACGAAAGAGATTAAGCAACAAAATATTAATCTACCTGATCAAGGAGGTATAAGGATAACCTAATTGTGAGGTTATAGTCTGAGTGGAAGAGGTTGGTGTTATTGAGTGATGAATCTAAGAAGAAGGCTAAGGTGAAGCTGTGAAGAGCTAAACAGAGTTATGGTGATTCCTTGAAGAGAACTCCAAGCAGATCAGAGATGGAGATGGAAATGAAGGTCAGTCAGTAAATCAACATATGTGCGAAGTGGATCTATATTTACAAAGTGAGTTGTATATTTTAGATCAAAACCTACTGTTACTTTCTAACTATTGTATCAGTCTAAATTATTTAATCAAGGTTGACCTAACAGTCATTGTGTAAACCCTTTAATTAAGGTGACATTCTGATGGAATGTTCTTAAGGCCTCTAACTAGGCCACTCTTAACAGGGTTATTAATTCCTTTAATAGGGTCACACCTAATAGTTTGTATTGTAAACCTTTAACAGGGTTGGCTTCTCATAGAGCTCACTTTAGAAGAGTGAAAATCAGTAGCATGTTACAATTGGTTTCTCCCAAATTGGGTTTCCACTATAAATCCTGGTGTTATACTTGTGTGAATGTTATTCGATATGAATTTTGTCTAAAGTTTTATATTATGCAAGTTAATTACTTTCAGATAGTGGAATGTAAGTTTTATGTTATTGATATATGCTATAGAGACCGAGTTGAATGTCTAATTAGATCTAAGTTTTTTTAAGAGATGGAAAGTTGAATTATTACATCTGGACCTGAGGATAACTTATTCACCTCCACCCCCTCTCAGTTATTCTAAAATCATTCTAACACCAATCTACTACAAAAGATGTGTATGTAGCATTAGCTATCAATTGTACACAAATTGCATGGATGAAGTAGATCCTAGAAGGTATCAAAGTTAAGATAACTAAATCAATGACTATATTTTATGGTAATAAAAGTGTAATCAATATTTTCAACAACCTAGTGATGCATTCCTAAATTGAACATATTGCAATCGAGTATCATTTCTTAAGAGAGAAACTGGAGGAAAAGGTAGTCAAGTCAGAAAATGTACCAACCAAGGAGAAGCTAGCAAATATATTCACTAAACCATTACATAAAGATAGTTTTGAGTATTTGAGAGGTAAGTTAGGGGTCATTCCCCTACCTGAACCTCACTAAGATGTTGTTGTAAGCATCAATCTAGTGTACTCATTGAATATCTTTCACTATTGGATTGATGTTAGAGGGGACTGCTCCTTAGGGGGAGAATTTAGAGGAAAAGTTATCTATCGCAATAGTATGTGACCTATGTGGTGTCTTTATCATGTTTGTCAAAGGGGGAGAAGAACTAGATGAATACATAGGGGGAGAAGACTAGGAAGATCAAGATAAGAATTTTGGTGCATCGGCTAAGGGGGAGAAATTGTTATTAGATCAATGTGGTGTTTTCATGAATTCCAAAGGGGGAGATTGCTGGCATAAGTGATGCAGAGCTTGATTGAGTATTGACAGGAAGATCAATTATGGTATTGTCATTGATATCAACTAAGTACTTTTTTGGTTGATAGTGAGTTGATAAGTGTTTGAGTTGTTGAATCTAATGTGTGGTATGTGAAGTAATTGGAGTTTGCGGTGAGAGAGGAAGACTTGATGATGTTTCTTGTTTCTATATATATGACAACAGTGGTTAGAAATAAGTATGCAGAGAGTTATGATCAATTAAAGAGAAACATAGTATATAAAAGAATAAATAATGATAGACAATAAATAATTTTATTGTTCTATCAAATCAGTATAGATCCAAGTGTTGTGGTCACGATATGATTATCTTGACAAGGATATGTTATCAATAATATGATAGCTATAGGATTGGAGTACTACAAGGCATCATTTCAATTGATAGAAGATCATTCTACACAAGATAGAAAAATGTTTAAAAGGTTTTAGTAGTTAGTGTTAGATTAGTGAATGATGATGATGTGATCAATTGTAGTGGATTTTTTCATAGTCCAAGTGTCAAGGTGTTGTGGCATGAAATATGTTTAATGCTTATTTACTATTTCATTGTTAAAGGTGATCAAATCTATCAAGTTTTAGAAGCGTGTTGGGGAAGTCAAATAAAGGTTGAATGATCTTGTTATAAATTGATGTGTGATGAATCTTGTGGCCAACCTAGATGTGTAATCGAATATTCTATATTGATAATAATTTTAGGGTTCAAGGATCGAATAGGAATGATTATAATGAATGAAATTGAAATTTAATACATTTTGCAAGGTGTCTAATACCCTATTGAACATGTAATGTATTTATATGTAAATCGATGAATTATACAAATATAGATTGTGGATGCAAAGGTGCAGTCGAGTGAAAAGAGAAGATTGTTTGTAAGAAGAAGAAGTGTTGTGCTTAATTGGATTTGAACAAGAAGAGTAGAAGTTCTACACCCAGATCATTGTACTTGATGAATCCTAATATTTTATGTAAAAAAATTTCTTAACTGGATAGATCCTAATAGGTCTTGATCATTAAATCCTTTAATCATGTGTCCCTTTAATTAGGGTTTGAAATTCTTTAACATAGTTTTTCCTAATAGGGTAAATCTCTTAATAGAGCTAGTGGTAAATCTCTTAACTAAGTGAATCCTAATAGGGTTTGCTCCTAACATGCCATCATTATAAGCTCCTAACAGGGTTGAGCCTTTAACCAAGCACATTTTAGAAGAGTGAAAATTATTAGTGGGTGCTAATTCACACTGTGGTTTTTCCCTCTAACCAAGGGTTTCCACGATAAAAATACTGGTGTTAGTTTGTGGATGTTTACTTGGTCACTTTGTTTATTTCTACATAAGGTTTAAAATTGATGAATGTTGTTAATATTATTGAATGAATTGTGAAAAGTTCTAATCTGATAGATTATTGATTCACCTCCCCTCTCAGTAATCTTGGATCTTATAGTATTAGCATATTTCACCTTGGAAGGAACGTAAATTGCCTTCAATGGTTATCATTTTCCAATTCTTAACCATCTTAGGAATGACAATATAAAATTGATACTCCCTACTTCCTATTTTCATCTTTATGGTCTAGTATTGCCAATGGGGCTTCTCCTTTTCTCCATCCAGGTTCTATTTACGTCCTCTATCAATAACTTTTTTATAAGTCTCTATTTATAACTTATCTACTCTCTTACCCTGAGTAGGAATAAAACCTCTCTATGAACCATATTAAAAGTACCATCAAGATTAAACTTCTTGAATCTAACCCCCTTCCTGAAAATCCACTCACATTAGTAAAAAGACCAATCCCCATCCAAAAAATAAAACTCTAAAAAACCTGGAAAAATTAAAAAAACCCTTGAGAAGGAAATCCCTTTAGAGGAAGCTCTTCTTCAAACCACCCCATAGAAGAGAAAAAGTGTTGATACCATGCCTACTCCTTGTAAAGAAAAGACTACCAATAAAAAGGATAAAAAAACCACCCCTTTCATAGTTGTTGATAAGGACAAAGAAAATGATGATGAAAATAATGTCGTGGAAGAACCTAAGAATGAAGGGCGCTCTAGGGAAAGAAGGTCTTCTAGGATCTAAAATAAAAATATGAAAGGGAAAAAAATGGAGGAGGAAATTATTACACAAATGGATGAGGAGTATAAGCCCAAGGAGAAAGATGGAACCATAAAGGATTCTAAGGATGACTATTATGTGGTTGATGCTTAGGAGCTTGACAAAGCATCAAAAGAGAAATGATTATTGAGGAAAGTGAAAATAATAATAATTCAAAAATTGAAGAAGATGAACCTATTGTGGAAAATACCATAGAGCATGAATGGGAAATAATATCTAGACTTCATAATGGTCAAAACATAAAAAGTTTCATAAATAGATATGTTGGGAAGAAGAGACATTGATATAAATATAAATTGGTCTAATGAACATCAAAGTGAAGAGTATACAATGGGAGCAATCAATTTCATTAAAAATATGAAGGAACATGGATGCCTCATATATGATGATATTCCACAATGTATCAACTATACAACCCTCGGCAATAAACAACAAAAGGTAATGGACATAATTATGACACAATACTATAGTAATGAAAATAGAGGGCCTTATCCATGATAATTCAAGGAACAACAAGAACAGGAAAGTCATATCTGATTGGTGCCATTCGTGAAGCCCTTCAAAATTCAGCAATGTCAGGTCCTTCTCCCCTTATTTTACTAGTGCCAATGGGAGTTGCAACATTCAATATTGGAGCTTTTAAAATTCATTCAAAATTAAGAATCCCAATAAGAGATTTTTCTCATCTATAAGGAGCATGTCTTACAAGTTTCCAAGAAGAAATGACACATATAAAGTACATTTTGATTGATGAAATGAGCTTTGTTGGCCAGATTATGCTGGAAAACATAGATTCTTGACTAAGGAAAGCATTTCCACATAGTCCAGACAAAAGCTTTGCAGGTATATTTTCTCTTTTAGTAGTACCAAATACCATAATATGTCATTTTTAATACATATTTAACTATTAAATACAATAGAAATACTATACAACTTGGTTATGTTCATTTTGTATTATCTTTTAGGTATATCTATGATTTTTGTTGGAGACTTGGGTCAATTGCCTCTAGTGAATGACAGGCCTCCATATGATAGAAAAACATGAGAAAAATTATTGTGAGAGGAATTGACTACTGTGGTTACTTTAGATAAAATTTTCAGACAAGATGGACAAAACATTGAACAACAAAGATTTTGTCAACTTCTAACAAATCTTAGAGATGCAGAGCCACAAATTGATGACTACAAATTTCTTATGATGCGAACTCCTATCAATGTGAATGCTACAACAAATGATGAGTTTCAAAATTGTGTTCATTTATTCTCCACAAATGATAATGTGTATAATCATAACAAGATAATGTTTTTGATTAAGGAAAATAGGTTTTAATGGGGCCCTGAAACCCTTAAAAATTTAAGCATAAGCAAAGATATAGAAATAAAAGTTTACATAGACAATATAGCCATAGCAGAAAAAGAAAGGCCAGACACAGTCCGCCAGTAGAATGGACAGAAAGACCAGGAAACAGACCTAGGAACAAAACAAAAAACCAGGCCGAACACAAAGCTAGGGGAGCAGCTCAAGAAAACTCTCTGAGGATCTCCGCCACACAAATCTCAAGCTCAGACACCTTATCCACCACTTCCTTAAGGTCTGCTAGATCCTTATCAGGTTCCTACATGTCCTTCTTCATAGTGCTGGACCTGGTTCTCTTCCTTGGCCCATCCTCTAGAGATTTGTCTTTGCTGCTATTAGGAGAAACCTCCTTATTGCCTCTGTGTTCCTCAATTTTGTTGATCAGAACTTTTATGTTGTCGTTTGAAGCTTTGAGGATGCTATGGCTCTACTCCATAATTTTCTGCAATGTTCCCTCCACACTCTGCATTCTTTTTTTCACTTCCTCCATTTGTTTTTCCATTTCATTCTTTGCCTCCATAAGCATGATCTTTCTACTATTACCCTCCCTTTCCAACATCCCTACCTAAAATTTTAACTCCTGGATTTCATGGTAGGTCCATTTTGTAGTTCTATAGCTATCAATGACACTATTTTTGGCATTGTTGAGCACATCCATCTAAGGGTGTTCTTTAGTGATGTCACCCAGAATAACTAGGGCAAGGTCAATAATGTCCTCCATTTCAATTTTACCATCCTTGTTTTCCTTAACCAGAGTTTTCATCATTTCTCTCTTAAGGCCCATCCTGATAGACATATTGTGGAAATCTCTCCAAACCACACTCTTCTCTTTATCAGTTATTTTGTAGGTGTACTAGCCAGTCCCTTGATCTTCAGAAACCTACACATGATCATCCTCTCTCCCCTGACTCTCCTCTTCCCCTTCGCTATCCTTCCCATCCTCTTGTCCTTCCTCCCTTTTCTCCTCCTCCATTTTCTTCATTTTCCTTTGCTTCCTGCTAGAAGTGATGTCAATAACCTCTTCTCTATTTGTAGGCATCTTAATTGTGAATTTTCTCTTTCTCTTCAATTTCCCCTTAGTTTCCTCCTCCTCCCTGGTAGTTTCTTCCTCCGCATCAGTGCTATCTCCCTTAGTATCTATACCCTCTACTTCCTCATCATAGTCTCTGTCAAAAGAGACCTCAGTGCACTGCTTAGGTTCGGGTTTCTCCTTTTTCTCCATTTTCTCTTTCTTCACCTTCTTTTTCCCTTTTCTAATGTGAGGGGAGGCACCAGCTTTTGAGTCCAAATTCATATCTTGACTCTCCTCAATATCAGAAGGGATGTACTCTTCTTCACCTGAGTCAAGCTCTTCATCAGAGCCCTCCTTCCTCGCTTTCCACTACTTAATATATTTGCCTATTGTTCTAGCTTTAAAAAATTCATAGATTAACAACAAAATCCCCTCATGGAAAGTAGGGTTGCCGATAGGCTTCTCCCTATAATCATTTATATTCTCATTGATAGACGAGTAAAGGTAAAAAGGGATAGAAATTTTAGTTCCAGACCTAAAATGATTGAGAAGCACGAAGTGGTAGGAGTAAATGCGATCGAATCTCATGTCCAGGGATATGTATTTGATGATCACCCTTAGCACAAACCTCCATAGCAGTTTGATCGACCTTGGAAAGTAGTAAGTGCCTTACTTCATCAGAGCCTTCTTTTCCTCCTTTCCTTTGGTAAATTCTGTCATCGCCTGACCAAAAATATGCCTGTCCCTGTAGAATTTCTTCCCAACAATGGGAATGCCTGTAATCGTAGAAATAACCTCCTCTGTCACCATGAACTCGACCCCATCAATCTTAACACTCCCCTCGTTCTAGTTTTTAACCATTGTTTTAGTAACAAAGGGTTTCCATCCATGTAGTCTTTCAATGAAGGAAGTCACCTCCCCCTTGCTCAAAATTCCCCCACACCTTCAAATGCTTCTACCACTTCTTAGCTTCATCCTCAGGTTCCCTCCTATGTCGTTCCCCCACCATTTTTCTTTCTTGCTCTGCAAACAATTCTTCTAATCACAAAGTTCTTTGAAATTTGAGACCAGCAGATAGTATGAGTTATGTTCTTGATCCTTCCCTTAACATCATGAAAGATAAACCCAAAAATGGGCCTTAAAGTGAAATGATGACAATTGTCCAGGTGATTCATACTTTGGCTCATGTACTTACACATCATATTTCGGCACAATTTCCCCAACACATAAACTTTCATAATTAGACTTTGATGTTTCCAAATCTGCCTAGGATTCTCTCACTTTCAATTAATTCCATTATTTCAAGCGGAATTAATTGCCTGTCCATCCATCTTTTCGCCTCATCTTTCCTAACAGCCCAATTGGCCAGCCTGTCAGCAACTTGATTAGCCTCCTTGTACTTGTGGGCCACATAGACACTTTCGAAGGACTTGAGGAATTGGATTCTCTCATTGACTAAGTTAGCAATAGTCTAGGTCGGCATGTTTTTCTCATTGAGGTAGTCGATTATGTTCTTTGAGTCTCCTTCCAACCATAGTTTTCTGACTCCTATATCTTTAGCCAGCTTAATAGTTTGATGGGCTGCAGTCACCTCCGCAATGTGGTTAGTTTGCACCCCCAGAGGAGCCAAGATGGCAGCAATGCCTTTCCCATGTTCATTTCTAATAATGCCCCTGATCCCTGCCTGGCCAGGGTTGCCTTTTGCAGCCCCATCGAAATTAGCTTTACACCAGCCCTCTGGAGGAAGGATCCACCTACAGCCCTCCCTCTTGCTATGATCATTCTCCTTTGCATTGAGAAGAGGGTTGTAGCCTTTGATGATTGTATAATTTTTTACCAGAGCATTAAGGCATTTTTAAAAACCACCTTAACATTGGCTTCTTTTTCCCTAAAAATGCGGTTGTTCCGCTCCTTCCACACACCCCAGCAGAGATGGGGGAGAGACCAACCCCATAAGCCATGAATCACATCCCCAACCACCCTGCTTTGCCACTATTAAAAGAGCTCCATCATGTGATTGGGAAAGATCCAAGTTTGTTTGAAGAAAGCCAAGAAAGAAGACCATATGTTCCTGGTGAAATGGCAATGGATGAAAATGTGATTGACACTTTCCATTTGCCTTTTACAAAGGATGCATCAATTTGGAATTTGATGACCTCTCTTGATAAGGTTGTCCACCGTCAGTATTTGGTTTTGAAGCATTATCCAGAAAAAAATGTTAATTTTGGGAGTAAGGCCAGGATACCAAGCATTGGCCCACACAGGGATAGGAAGATAGCTCTGCATAGAATCATAGCCCGAAGCCACCATGTAGTTTCCATCCTTAGACGGACTCCAAAAAATAGAATCCTTGTTGAGGGATAGAGGAGTGAGTTGGATCATGTCCATCAAAGGCTTAAGCTCCTAGGAAATCTCAATCAAGTTCACCCAAGCCCCATTAACCTTGTAGTCTCTCACCCTGTAGCCAAATCTTTCCATGCAAGGCAATGCCCATCTATTGTATTATTCAATGTTCCATAAGGGCCCCCACACTTAGCCAGTCATCAAGCCAAAAATTGATGTCTTCATCCTTGCCAAGTCTCTATTTCGCCTTCTAAAAGGCTAACCCTTTAGTCTTTATAATGCCATTCCAAATATTTGATCCTTAAAGATCATCACCCTTGCTAATAAACTACTTGAGATTAATGTTGGCCACATAATTATCTTTCAGAATATCCCTCCACTCTCCCTGGATTTGAATATCCTCCATATCTATTTAGCTTGCAAAGCCCTGTTGAACTGCTTCAGATTCCTAATCCCCAAACCCCCCTATTTTTTGGATTTACATATATTGTCCCAAGCCACCAGTGGGTACTTCTTATTACCTTCCGGGCCAGCCCATAGAAACTTCTTCTGAATAGATTCCAGAGTATCAGCCACTTTGGAAGGAATAGAGAAAAGGCTAAGAGCATAGGTAGGCAAGTTCTGAAGAGTAGATTTGATCAAAAGAACCTTACAAGCATGACTCAGGATGATGCCCTTCCAGCCAGCCAACTTTCTATTGAACCTGTCAATTAAATTGTCCCAAAAGAGATCAGGAGGTCTAGCTCCCATGGGGAGACCCAAATAAGTAGATGGAAGGATCCCAATGCCACAGCCCAAGATACCACCAATTTTCCTCTGTCTGCCTTAAGGGGTGTTGACAAAAAAGACTGAGCTCTTGCTCCAATTAATGAGCTGACCCATGGCATTGGAGTAAGTATTGAGAATGGCCTTCACCTGTCTAGCTTCCTTCACCAAAGCTTCTCCCCCAAGGATAGTGTCATCCACAAACTACTGATGAGTGAACGTCAGGGGTCCGAAAGAAGGTTTCAGCCCAGTAAAATCACCTTTGCTCCTTTTATAATGAATAATTCTACCCAAACACTCCGCCAAAATAATAAAGACGATGGGAGAGAGGGGATCCCCTTACCTGAGCCCTCTGGAAGATTTGAGGAAGTCCGTGGGAGAGCCATTGACCATCACCGCAAAGGTGGGGGTAGAAATCAGTTGTGATATAATCTTCCTTGTTTTGTCATTAAAGCCAAAAGCTTCAAGAATCTGATCTAGGAACAACCATTCCACCCTATCATAGGCCTTGGATAGTTCAAGCTTGAGCAGGAATCCATCCTTTCTACCTTCCTCTAAAGAGTGAATAACCTCATGGATAGCTATGATAGAGTCCAGGATTTGTCTACCTGGGACAAAACCCATTTGTTGTGGAGAAATGATCCCCGAGAGGATTTTAATCATTCTAATGGTTAAGACTTTAGAAAAGATCTTGTAAAGAGAGTTGCAAAGGATATAGGCCTAAAGGAGTCAAAAGAGTCTGCACTTGAGACTTTGGGAATAAGAACCAAGAAGGTGGCATTTATTTCTTTGAGCAAATTCTTGGCACCAAAGAACTCCTAAAACTGCTTTAACCAGATCATCTTTAAGAATTTCCCAATACAACTGGAAGAAAAAGGTAGGGAACCCATCAGGGCTAGGGCTTTCTCAGTAGGCAAGGAGAATATAGCCACCTTAATTTCCTCCATATCGAGTATCGCCACAAGGTCTCTATTCTACCTAGCATTAATCACACTAGGTATGGTATTGAGAATATCCACCTGTTCCTCTTTACCCAAATTAGCCTCTTTGGTGAAGATGGTAGAGAAATATCTGATAGCTTCCTAGGCGATCTCCTTATCTTCCTTAAGAGAAACATCCCCCTTATTGATCACACTAATTCTATTGGCAGCCTTGTGCTTCATAGTAGAGAGGTGGGAAAACCTAGAGTTTTTGTCCCCTTCCTTAAGCCACACCGATCTAGATCTCTACCACCAAAACATTTCCTCCTTACTCACAATATTGTGGAGATTAGCTAGAATATACTTTTCCACATTCGGCCTATCCTCATTATATCCCAAGTTCTAGATCTCCTCCTACACCCCTGCTAGGTCCTCCATAATCCTTTCTTTTGCCAAAAAAATATCCCCAAAATCCTTTTTGTTCCACTTTCTGATCTCCATTTTTATGTTTTTGAGTTTCTTAGCCATTTTATACATAGCTGTGCCTTCCACTTCAATGCTCCACCAGTCTCTAATTCTATCAAACAAACCAGGATGAGCAGTCCACATCTTCTCAAATCTGAAAGGGAAAGCCTTTTTCCTATTGCACAACTCAATAGTGAGAGCACTAGGGGAATGGTCTGAGCCAAATCTTACCATCAGAGAAAGTTTATAGTGGTAAGAGTTCATCCAATCCATAGTGATCAAAGCTCTATCCAGTCTAACCTGAATACAATCCGCTCCAATTCTTCTGTTAGACCATCATAACAAGATAATGTTATATTCATTGAAGTGTTCAATTGCACGGAGCATTGCAAAAAAAGTAGGAATCATTAATACACTAGAATATTGTTCAAATGGAGAGCTTGATATTGAATTATTAATCAGTAACAATTCAAGGGTGATGTTGACTTCAAATCTTTGGGTAGAAGCAGGTCTTGTAAATGGAGCATTGGGGTATATTCAAAAGATTGTTTACAAACTAGAAAGTGCACCACCCGAGCCACCAACATATGTTATGGTTAAATTTGATAATTACTCTGGAATACCATTTGAAGATCATCACCCAAATATAGTTCCAATAATACCAATACAAAGGGGTAGAACACTTCAATTGCCATTAAGATTGGCATGGGCATTGACAATTCATAAATCTCAGGGACTAACTCTCTCAAAGGCTACAATTGATATAGGTCCAAGAGAGAGAATGGGTTTGACATTTGTGGCTGTATCTCGAGTGAAATCTCTACAAAATCTTAGAATAACACCCCCATTCACATATGATCGTTATGAGAAAATGAAAAATGGCATACAACTTTCAAAACGAAAGATTGAAGAAAATAGACTCAAATGTTTAGAAGAAAATTGAGGTATTTATTTTTTCAAATTTGCATCAATATCTATATTTTATAAGTAATGTATT
>BSBK01010933.1:2500-145000 GCA_027943335.1 Chamaecyparis obtusa
CATTCTGAATCTCATCTTCCTTCAATTTGATCTTTAGTACCTCTTCTGCTTTCAAAATATCTAGTTTTGTACGCTGTATGTATAATGATTTTCCTATCTCCAAATGTTTCCTCAAGTTCTTGATACAAATATCAAGACTGCTTAATATCATTTCTGATATTCTAACTAATGTTCAAAAGCATTTTAGCTTCATAATCTTCTTGAGCTCTTACTTTTGCAATATCAGATAGGTTAGTGAATTCATTGTCAAAAGTGCTTATTACCTTCTTAGCTTTCTCCAAAGGGTCTGACTCTGAGATTTGCATAGTTACAATGCTTTGTAACTTCTCAGTTAGATCTTTTAGACTATGTTGAAGATTCTTTACTTTCTTGTTCTTGCCAATGATTTTATTCAACGAGGTGATCAATTCCAATTGATCATCATCATCAACTTCCTTTCCTAAATCTTCAAACAAAGATCCAATTTATTTCTTCTTTCCAGTCTCAGGAGTAAGACTGATATCTTCTATGGTAGGAGTGGGTGCTTTAATCTCTCTCTCCTTAGGTTCTTTACTGATAGATTTAGTCTTCTTTGCTTCTTCAGTACTAATCGGTTCATCAAGAGCCGAATTGTCAACAATGTTTGCTAAGTTCTTGAATACATTGTCAACAGTATCCAAGGTGACCTTAGTACCTTCTACATTCATAGTATCATCTTCAATGTTAATATCTAAAAGAGAGGGAATATCCTCTTCAACTGCTTGCTCTCCAACTTTTTCTGCCATGACCTTGATTATAGCCTGCTCTATTTCTACATTAACTTCTTCATATCTACCTCCCATAATCAAAATGGTTCTCTTTTTAGTTCTCAAATGGGTGCTTAGGGCCTTCAATATCTGCTTCAATTGATCATCATCTCTCACTTCACAAAGTTTCTTCACTAAATTCTTTTTGATATTAGTGTCTTCTTCAATTGCTCTTTGATTCCTATTTACAAGTTTAGTATACAATTCATCAGGTATCTGACCTTATATAGAATTAAATTTCTTGTCTATCAAAATCATATGCTTCACAAAAGAATTCTCCAAATTTAGTCTTTCTGAATAATCATAAAGCTTGTAGTACTTGTTCATTTTAGTGAAATTTCCATCTTGTCTGATTTCTTCATTCACTCTCTCAATTCTCGGTTTCCATGTCTTCTTCTTAACTATAGAGTCATCATCTTTTACTTCTACAATTTCTCTTGGTATAGGTTGAACTAAAATCTTCTCTCTCTTTCCTAGTCTAGTAGCACTTTATTTCATTCTCTTACTAGTTGAGGAGGAAGTGGATCTGGTTGTTACATGCTCCTTTTCTAGTTCTTCTACCTTCATCTTAACTTGTGTAGGTTCTTGTTGTACTGCACTTGATGAAAAAGGTGGTACAATCAATACTTCTTTATGTCCCAATATCCCTGATTGCTACAATTGTCTTCTTTGTAATATCAAATTCATGCTTTGTCAATCCAGTGTTCTTCAAAATTTTCTTTATAGTGTTGTCAACTCTCTTCTTAGATTGCATTTCTTCCATTATAGCTTTTCCTGAGTTGAAGTTCTCTTCAAAAGTTCCAAATCTACAGCACTGAGTGTCTAATTTACATTTAAGTAACCTACCAACATATTCTTCTATTTCAGCCTCAGATATCTTATAGCCAAAAGGGTCTATGAACTCAATTCTAGGTTCCACTGCTTCAATATAAGTAAAGTCAGTGTCAACCATAAAACATATATCATTTTTATACTTCTTTACAAGTGACTGAGGAATTATTGATCTGCTAGATACCAAGTTTTGAAATGTCTTGATTACTAACATAGCACTCTCATTCACTTTGTCAATAACATGTCTCAAATATACTATATTTATTCTCTCCATAGCAATTTGTCCATCATTCCAATCATTTCCAATGTTGTACGAAAATATTCTCAACGAGTGGAAAAACATGTATGTGATTAAGGATGAAAATCTAAATTGTGCATACTTAGATTTCTTAATCTTCTCCAAGTTTTCAAATAATTGAATTCTCAGAATTTCACACATATTAGCTAGTACCTTATCAACACACATTAAATAGGCAATATGTATCATACCAGCTACCATATTATCTTCTCTAGAATTTGCACAAAACTTAGTAGTTAGGATCTTACATAGATATCTCACATCATCTTGTCTGATTTTGCTAATCACAATTCCTCTACCATTATAGGATGAACCTGTATTGTCCCATGACTATTTTCCTCATATTTTTCTCATTTAAAGGAATAGAACCAACTTTAGATAAACCTTTGACTTCATGAATCAAGTAAGCTATAATGTCTATCACTCTATCCTCTAGCCAAAACTTCCCATTATGAATTCTTCTCAAAATGATCTTAGTGCATTCTTCATTGTCAAACTCATGCTTCAAAGCATACTTAACAATCTCATTATCTTTCACATGTTCATATCCTTGTTTCAATGACATATCATGATTGTAAATCTTCTGATATTCACTGGTAAAATCAATCACTGATCATTTCTAACTTGCATCCAAGATAACTCCTTAAATTTTCCAAATGCAAAACTCTGTCAGGTACGGATGATAAAGCTAACCTAGGGTCATCTTCTTCCAAGGGTTCTATTGGCTCCCTCTTCATTCTAGGTCTATTCTTATCTCTAATATTATGAATTAAGGATACATCCATGATTACTTTAAATTCCTTATACCGATTCAAAGATCTGCGAAGATAAATACCTCAAATTCATGATTTTAGAGCTTTGAAGATTTGGCGCTCAAATCTTTCACCAAATCACTACAAAATGCTTGCAATCTATGTTCTTTGCTCTCCCAAACTCTTCAATTCACTTTGATAATCAAATAACTTCGTTCATAACCTTTTATTACTTGAACCTCACTTAAGTCTAACATCGCATTCAATTCTTTTTCTGCTTCTTTCCAAAAAGTTGTTTCTGTTATCCTGCAAAACTTAAAACTTATTGCAATCTTGCAAAACATAGTATTTTCTTTTTGCGCTCTTAACCATAGCATTAGTACATAATAAACTACCTTACATTAACTACGCAAGACTTAATTCATCATAAATCTACTTCTATTTTAATTCTAAGCTCCTAATCTACTATAATTTACATAAATTAAGTGCTTTAAGATAGGTCAAGTAAGGATTCACTCTTACCACTTGATACTTCACCTTTCTAATTACCTTCTATATTGAATATATCTCCTTGATCTGTGCCTTTAACAAACTTCACTTCATCTGCATTACTACAACAACCTTTATGTCCGTTACCTGCATCTTCATTTCTTCTTGCATGATTCCTAAGGTTAGGGTTAGGATGAAAAACTCCATTGTTCACTCTGTAAAACCTTGTTGTATGTCCAAACTTGTTACATATTTGACAAACAATTCCATTGTTTCCATATCTCAGTCCTTGATGATTGATTTGTGATCTACAATTTCTAACAATGTGTCCAATCTTGTTGCATCTATAACATACTACTCCATTCCTTCTATTCATCTCTTCAGTAGGTCTCTTATCTGCATTGTTAGTATTCCTAAATATTCTACTACCATAACTATTTTCCATAACTTTAGGTTTTCTACATTCAATAGCTCTATGTCCAAAACCATGACAATTGTAACAATAACCATTAAGAGGTTTAAATTGTTTACCTGTGAATTCTCTCTTCATGTGACCAATAGTATTACAACCAAAACATCTACATTTGAATTCTCTTTGCATACCTTTAGGTGATTCTTCTTGCTTTGGTGATTCTTCCTCTTTAGGTGGTTCTTCTCCTTTAGGTGTGTCTTTAGGTTTGTTGATCTCATCTAACTTCTTCTCATCTAAGCTTTCAGATTCTTTCAGATCTGGTTCCTTCCTTTCATCATTTATTCTAAATATATTAAATCCAAGTCTAGTCTTATCATAGGATGGTTTTCCATAAGATACTTGTTCATCAATCTTCTCACTATTTGAATATAGCCTTTCAAGTTGTTGTTTCGATTGAGTCAGTTCACCTTTCACAATCTCATTGTATTTTTTAAGTTCTGCACGCTGCAAATTGACTTTCTCAAATTCAGATGTGACTTTACCAAGTTTAGATTTCAATTCTTCATTTTCAATCTTCAACCTTTCATTTTCAGATCTCAGATTTTCTTCCTTTTTGTCATTTTCATCTTTCATACTAAGCTTCAGATTTTCTATCTTCAGTTCATGCTTAAGGATCACATTTTCTTTTTCTAAATTATCATCACAATCTTCAATAAGAATTTTAGATTCCTTTTCAGATTTCAGATCTTCTAACTTTTTTTTTAGTTTCTCAATGAGGTTCTTTGCATCATCATATTTCCTTTTCAGAATGTTTCTTTCATCAGTAAGCATATCAATCTGTTCAAGAGCTTCTTCAAGATTTTTCTATAGTTGATCCATATCCATAGAGATCTTACTCAAGCTGCTAGGCTTTCCTTGAATGATTCTTCTCCGAGTAACTAAGCTCTGATACCAATTGTTAGAAATAGGGAATACTAAGAGGGGGGGTGAATTAGTATTCTACAAATTTTATCTTTTTCCCAATTATGGATATAAAAGATTATATTTACACATGCATAACATAAGAAGCTAAATAACATTGCATAGGCAATAACATCAAAGAACTCATAACACATGATATGTTCTCGAGGAAACCCTAGCCAAGGGAAAACCCTGATGGGGATGGTACCCACAAAGATTCACTAATCAAAAGTATCATGTTAGGGATATTGACCTTGTTAGGAGTCTTTTACAAGCATATAGTGTATCAGTCCTGATTAAGGGACTATAGGCCTTGTTAGAAGCCTCAAACCCTATTAGGGGTTGTTAATGTAAAATCTAATTACGAGATGAGTCCAATGCCCAAACAAGTAATATACAATGTATACACAAATAGGTCAAGGTACATAACCTTATTCTGCTTGCATCAATGTTCCTTTGCTGCTCTTATCTTCGCATCATCACTATTACATTCACTTCATAATTACATACATTACTTTTCAATTACATCTGCATCTTCTTTTTTTTACAATTACAATTTTATATATATATATAAATATATATATATATATATATATATATATATATATATATATATATATATATATATATATATATATATATATATATATATATATATATATATATATATATATATATATATATATATATATATATATATATATATATATATATATATATATATATATATACAAGTTATTAAGGCTAATAACTTTACATGGTTGGATTCCATATAAATTTATCCAAGAGTAAACATATAGGATGTCATCCCTTTATATTTTTAAGTCATTATTTTGATAAACAAAATAATCCCTTAACTCTTTACCAATTCTGCCTTCATATTCTGTCCTATCGGCTTCACACTGTCTTCGATAAAACTACCATAACTAATTCCGTACATGTTGTATTGACTTGCATTCTGAGATGGGTCATTAGTAGTCATCATAGACTCTATGTTCAAGTGCGCAAGCATTGAACTTACTCCAGTCAATCTCGCAAACAAAAACTATATCGCGGAGCACTGTGAAAACACTGTCTAACACTTAGACAATTTGCAATGCACTCTGTCCTGCGAGATCTTCATGAGGATCATATTTTGCCAAAATGAAAACATCTATGTACTCACTTCAGCCAAATTACCAACAGCATTGACATGAGTCACCATTTTACATTGTGTAGCTGAGTGACCATTATAGTTACATATCTGACATGTAACATTCTTAGAACTTATAATTGACTGATTCTGATTTCTCTGATCATGTTGAATCCTGTTCTTCTTACTAGTCTTGCAATTCATAGCATTATGACCAAATTTATTGCATGAATAATAGTAACCATTAAAAGGTCTTTCCTCTGTATAGTTCCTTGCTATGTGTCCATGCTTGTTACATCCAAAACAAGTGTAGTCTATATGCTTGTGCTCATTCTTAGGTGGTTCTCCATTATCTTTAGTTTGATCTTCAGTCTCCTTAGCATCAGTAAAGTCTTTTTGTGTATCCTTTCTTGTTCACATGTTGTCAATATGATTTTGTACTTCATTCTATCCAATACAGCTAGTGTCTCCTTTGGCTCTTCTTGCATACAACTGAGATTCTATCAAATTAGAACCGGTGTGTAATTTGTCAATGTGATTTGTTGCTTCCTCTAATTCTGATTCCAAACTTTATTTTCTATTCCTTAACTCCAAGATTTCCAAGTTAGCTTGCCTTAATTCTTCATTGAGTTGAAGGTTCTCTTTGACTTGTTCATAATAGACTTCCTGATTGCTGATTAGCTTATCATCAAATTCTTCAAGTAGTTCTTTCAAATATGCATTATCTTCATTCAACTTCTTGGCCTTTTCTCCTAGATCATTGTTAGAGAATTCTTTAAAATTCTTTCTTAGCCTTTTGATAACTAGTTGAGCATCACTGACCTTTTCTTTTAGTTCTTCAATTTCTCTTTCTGATTTGTCTAGGTCTTCAAGAGCAACTTCAAGATTTATTTTCAGATGTTTCATTTCTACTTTGTCCATGATCTCCTCAAGTGGTTAAACTTCTTTGCTGAGGACTAGAGCTCTAACACCAATTGTTAGGAATGGGAACACTGAGAGGGGGGGGAGTGAATCAGTGTTCACTATATTTTAACTTTTAACTTTAATCTTTATACTGAAATTAAAAGCTTAAGTACTGAAATGAACATCCACATAAATATGAAACATGAAATCAACACATGACACCAATATGGTTATGAGAAAACCCAAATAGGTAAAAATCCCGGTCAGAATTGACACCAACTAATATTTTGTACTAGTATTTTGTGATCCTTGTTAGAAGATCTTTAACCCTATTAGGAATTTCTTTATAATGCATTAAGTACAATAGACCTTGTTAAGGGTCAGACCCTATTAGGATTCTTTTACAATAGTCCCTATTAGGAGAGTGGACACACTGTCCTAGACCTCACTGCTCAAGTGGTGAAGGCTACAACCTTCTGATCTTAGATACACACTATATCTGTTGGATGAACTGTCACTATGACACTGCTTGTCAGATCAGTTCCTTTGATGCGCTGATGCTTTGACCTCTAGAAAAGCTATAATACATTTCATAGTGTCTTCACACACTTCTCTTCTGCTTAACACAACTGTCTAACAACTTCCATACTAATTACAAGCACATCTTATATTTATATGCACATACAAAATAAACAACTAGGTTGACCCTTAAATATACTACATACAATGCTTCCAAATGAATTTTCTTAACCATGTTTACAATCAAACAATTATACATATTAGAAACCTAATTACAATAGGCACATAGCCTTTACATCATTAGAATATAGTTGCAACTCAAAATGATAATTGTCAGCTGCTTACTATGTTCTTCACTGGCACACACTGGCTGTGCAACTTCAACTGACTATATCTTTCTCATACTTGCATATCTGATTATGAACTCATAGACTAAGCATAAATATAGTCCAAACATATTATCTTCCAGGGCACACACCATAATTCTTTTGTATGCACATGCGCTGATACTCTGAGCTACAGGAACTCTATACATTGTCCATTTTTCAACACTTAATCGATTACTAATCTTTTCATCAAGTGCGCTGACTCCAAACTACTATATGAATTTGTTTCTATAATGAAAACACTATATTATTTCATATACATCAGTATAGCCAACTTGCCAACAACTTGTACTCTGCAATGCCTATGTTACGCAGTCGACATACTTGCTTGGCAATGTATGTGTTGCTCGGTGATGCTTGGCATAGTCAATTGTTTCACTGGTGCTTAGTTGTTTCTCTGGTGCTCGGTAGTTATAGTTTACCGTGGAGTTCTTGGAGATTTGGTTGGCTGACTTGGTGCATTTATTATTGGTATCTTTTATTGTATTTTCCTATGTAGATCTAGAGGCCGACACAAAGAATTAATTATTTGTAATTCTATTTGAGAGCTGACTGTTGTTGTATTTAATATTTATTTATAATAGAAGCTGACTTGGGTTAGGAGTTAATTATTTCTTCCATCTGACTTATGGTTGAGGAAATTTATTTAAGGAGTGTTTGGGTAGATGTTTAGAGGGCAGAGGAAGTCAGTAGAAGATAGAAGGATAGACTTGGATCTAGTGAGATATTGAAGATCATATTGTTTATCTGATAGTTGTAATAGCAGAGCTAGTAGCTTGCATGCTTGGAGACAAGGAGATTTCTTGTAGGCTTGTGAACTCAAGTTTAGATATTCCTTAGTGTTTCCATCAATTGCTAATTGTTGTTAGGACTAGACTAGCTAGGATATTAAAAAAATACTTGGTGATTGTGTTAGCACAAGTGAAAAATTCCATGGCTTTAACATTTTATTGTGCCTTTGCAAGTGTTCTTCCCATTTTTCTGCTAAAACCCTAGGCAAATTGATGAAGGGTGCTCCCCTTAATACCACAAACACATAACAGAAACAAAGAAACAATAACAATATGCAAGAACAGAAAATTGGCTTCTTATTATCTCCACAAATGTGGAATTACAAACTTTCAGAATTACAATATGCAAAGCCACATGGGCATTCCCTTACAATATTCTGTAGGACAAAGCCTCAAATTATTACCCAGATCTACTACCCAGAACTCCTTAGACAACACTACGGGCCTTCTTTATATAGACAATTTCCACCGCCCGAGAAGGTTCCAGAAAATTAGCCTTTAAGGCCGATGATCCTAAGAATTATTTAATTTTCTTTTCTTTTTACATAGGGTCGGCTAAGAAAACATACACAAAAATGCTTTTAGGTAGCCCAACTTCTAGAGACCATAACTTTTTAACCGTAGCTCTAATTTTCTATTATAACCACTTTTTGGAAATGCCATGTCGAGATCTACAGTGCCTGACAGCGCAAGCTCTAGTTAGCTGGGGCTCGACTGCGATCCAGAGCCTCTAAGGCCTTCAAAATTGACCTGAAAGATTTCATACCCAAAAACCTCAATAACTTCACCAATACTGATGATGTGGAAATGAAACTCAACTGGCAGGCTGAAATGACTAGGATGAACCTCCAACTATGAAATCAAAACATTCTGAGATCATATGACCAACTTACTAAAAATAGTAAGTTTCCATAAATAGCAGCTCCACACAAGATAGCCCTTATTGAAAAGCAAAATGAAATATTTTTGGGTGATGCAAGATTGCTCTTACACCCAGGATGCTCCTGCATCACAAATATTCAAAAATCTATCCATTTGCAAGAAAAACCCTAAGTGTGCCCTAGTCTCATTTTAATTTTGTGTTACTTTTTGGGCCACTTAAGATTTCATAAACGCATGTGCGAAAAATATTTTTACCCGGCGGTCTTTATTTTTCTAAGTCTTCAGTGCCTAGCTTTAAATATTTTCCTAAGTCCCTCAGTGTGATTTTTCCTAGGTCAAGCCCTTTAATATTTCTTGATGTTTTTGGCCTTTATCGTTTCCTAGGCTCGGCTTTCTGACACCATCTTGATCCAATGATGGGCGTAAGATTTGATGGATTGTGTTAGAGGTTTGCGAACTTGCACCAGCCATTGATTCTCTTTCACGAAAAAGGTTCTTCAATGTAATGGGTCCACATGCCAGGTGTGCTTAGTCAACAATTTCTCATTAGTCCACGTATTAATGACTCAGAATATTGTCAGTGGGGCCAACAATTTTGGAGGTTCAGTGGTTCTAACAGTGGCAGAGCATCGATAGCCAGGGTATGATCTTAAGGGTTATTTATGACAGAAGATGTTTTAAGACAGTCGTTGATCTCATTTAAGGTAGGCCTAGTTTCTGGTCTAAGGTTTTAGTGGAATGGTTAAATCTTTGGCAGTCCTGATAAATGTTTGCAGTGTTTTCTTGTTCGCGGAGTATTATGGAAGGGTTCTAAATCCTTTAGCAATTCAACGAATACGTGTTCGTTGAATCTCTAGATAAAGTAGCAGTGTTTCAAATTTTTCAGTGAATTGGCGAAATGTCTTTGGTCACCAATTTGCTAGATAATCAGTGGGCCCGAAAGATTCTAAAGGATGCAAAGATAGAAGGATCTAATGGCTGTCTGATGTTCGCATAGAATCTTTTGAGGCTATACAAACTTACGACAACTATTCATTTTTAAAGCTTATGAAGAGTGGGTCCAGTGTGTTGATTCATCACTAACGTGCTTCTTTCTAATTGGTTCGAAGGTTTTATGAGGTGGCAAAGGACTTTTAAAGTTTTTTTGACTGTTGAAGGATTCTATGAGATGCCCGATCTTCCAGGAATAAAGTGCATCAACAGTCACATTTTAAAGTTGAGCCGGTTACCGTTTATATTTAAATTCAAATATCCTACAAGGTTTTGCTAGGGTTTTGAACTAGTAAAGTCATATAAAGTGATGTGGTGGCCAAGAATTGAATTCTTCAGTAAAAATTGCAGTTGGGGAAGATAGCGGAAGGTTTGAATTGCTGCTAGAATCTGATTTTGTTTCCTATGATGCCGAGCCAAATGAATATTAGGGTTGAATAGTTACAAAAGGGCATTCATTGTAGGATGGACAGCTTGATGATAAAATCAAATTTGTGAAAATTGAGCCAGGAATAGCATTGAAGACATAAAGCATGTTGGCTCAATTGCAAAATATCTCATCTATTTCACTGGTGTATTAATTGTAAACCCTTTGGGGTTGTTGTAAAGGTTTTTTAGGTTAATTTTTGTAACCCTAGAATGATCAGTTGTTTGATGCATCTCTTGGTATAAAGAGATTTTTCATGATCATTCTAAGGGATTGGAAGTTTAGGTGTTAAAAAGATAAACATTTCTAAAACCCTAGCTTTCAGTCAAGGATTGTAATTTTTTATATCATTTTATCAAACAATAGAGAAGTATAGGTTGTTCTCATCTTGCAAGCTTACTATTGAGGATACTATATGCACATGGTGAAAGGTTATACTTAATACAAATCTCAGATCTTTTCTCTCCTTTGCTCTATTCTTTGAATCTTTAAATCTTTGTATAAGGTTTATGTGAATATATTGGTGCTTTGAGTTCCAACCTAGGGTTAGATTAAATGTTGCTCAAAGTGGGATATGTGTTCTTGGATTTTATTTGAAGGATTTCCATAAGCAGGAAAGAATTGGGATAATTTGTGTTTATGTCTAAGGACCAATTTCAAACATCGTTGTATTCATCTTTTTCCTTGATATTTTGCCCAATGGATAAGGCACTAGCCTGTATTCTCCTACCTTTGTGTTGAGAAGAGTGATTCAAACCTTATAATCCCAATCATTTAAATCACTACAAGTCTTTTACCTTTATTTTACATTTATGTATTATCCTACCTAGTGATGGAGGGTCAATGAACAATAGGTTGTTGTTTAGTACTTTCTCACTATTTTCATCTATTGAAAGATCCAATAAAGAAGTAAGGGGTAGAGTTAGAACTATTAGTCAGAGTTAATACTATTGGATGAGGTGCACCCACCTTGGTTTTGCAAAGCCAGAAGCAGAAGAGGGTAGTCTTATCCCTATAGTTGGTCCAATTGCTCATAGATTTCTCACATTTGGAACTAACCAATCCTTAATATCCATCATGGGCATATTGGTATCTCATGGAGTGTAAAGTCCTATCCAGGAACCAATAGATTATATTTGGCCCTAACCCGGAAGGCCTTATAGTTGGGCATGTTAATGAAAATTCAGTTGAAAACATTATATTGTTGTATTATTCCACTTTTTTGGTGTCTGTTGCATGTTTTGAAAATACTTAATTGGATCCTCCTTACTTGTACTATGTTAGGCAGTATTAGAGCTTGAAGATCTTGAGTGTGTAAACCAATCATTGAGTTGAGGTTGTTTGCACCAGGACCTTGTTGGTGATTATTTCTTTGGGTTTTCAAAAATCTTGAAGGATGCCTCTAAGAAGATTAGACCCTAGAGCGATCATAGATCTCTGTGATGTTGTGGAATCAAAGATTATAGATAAGGTTAAAGTTTATTTAAGATATGAGATAGAATTGATGAAGAATGACATGATCGCCGAGGTCATGAGAGCTATTGTTGGTATGCTAAGGAATCCATGTACTAATGATGGTTATGAGGAAGCTAATGAAGACTTTGAAGCTACCGGATCTAGTGGACATGAGTGGAGAGATAAATATAGTGAAGATAGAACTAGTTGGTTGCATAGATTTGAGCTTGGTTAAGTACTAGTTATTGAATGGAAGTTTCTACTTTCTCTGGTACTTTGAGACCCGAGGATTTGATTGATCTAATTGGAAAATTAGAAGATTTCTATGATCTTGAATAAATTGAAGATTATCTTAGAGTAAGATAGGTAAAGACTAAGTTGAAAGGACATGCTGCTCTTTGGTGGAAATAATTACAAAGGATAGAGAAGATGAACTTGAAATGAAGATCAATCGGTGGAGGTTGATGGTGACTAAATTGAAAGCCAAGTTCATACCATCTGACTATGAGCTTGACTTATTTAAGAATTTGTAGAATCTGAAGGAAAAATATTTGACTGTGGAAGACTATATCGAGAAATTTAATAAATTAACTATTCGGTTTGGACACAGAGAACTGGGTAAAGAAAAGGTAGCTTGGTATGTGAATAGTTTGAGATTCAATATTCAGGATGAGATTGGTATGCTAAAGATTGATTCAGTTGAAGATGCTTATCAGTATGCTCTAAAGATAGAACATAAGTTGAATAGGAGACAACATAGTCATCCCCAAGGGAAGGAGAAGAATGATCACTCGGTGAAGGATAAACTGACTGTTGAAGAGGAACTGAAACCTATGAAACTAAAAAGAAGATAGGTAGGGTTATCTTTAAGGGTACTTATTATAATTGTGGTGAAGAAGGACACCAATCTTTTGAGTATACATAGAAGAATTTTGGTGACTGAAGGACTGTTGTACTAAATGAGAACATTCAAAATGAACCTGAATCTAAGAACTTGTTGGTTCAACGAACATTGCTCGGTGCAAAAGAGGAACCTTGTCAGAGGAGTAATTTGTTCAAAACTTTGTGATGTAATTGTTGATAGTTGTAGTACTGATAACCTTGTTTCTAAGGACATGGTTTAGAAACTTGGTTTGAAGAGAATGAGACATCCATATCCTTATAGGATTGGCTGGTTGCAAGATGTTCATGCTCTAGAAGTGAGGGAGCAATGTCTTGTTGATTTTCAGATTGGCCAGTATAAGGATCAAGTGTTGTGTGTTATTGTGGTGATGAATAGTTGTCATATACTACTTGGTAGACCTTGGAAATATGATTTTAGAGGTATGTATGATTTTGTGAAGAATGTGTTTAATGTTGACAACAATAACAAGAAGCTTTCCTTGATGCCTTTGCTAGATACAACACTCGGTAGGAGAAACCTGAGATTTGGTAGCCAAGATGAGTTGGAGAATTATGAAAGGATTGATCACTATGGAGAATAAGCTTGTGTGTTATGAAAGAAAGATTTGAAGAGACAGAGGAAGTTGAAGTGGAAGAGTGTGCAAGGTGAAGATTTGAAGGGCTTGTGTGTGAAGAACTAGTTCAAGGTTTATGCATTAAATCTTGGAAGATGTTCTTCCAACCTATGAGAACATCTTTTCAAACCTAGGGTGTCTGATGCAGGGGTATTCTAGGGTACTCAGTGAATCTACATGGAGGTTTGTTATTCGATTGTAGCCTTAATTGATGGTCTCGGTTCTTAAAGGGAGCTCAGTTGCTGAAGGAACTCAGTGAAACCTCTCTTACTCGGTGATGCCTATGGTACTTGGTTGACATTCTTTCTCGGCAATGTCTATGTTTCCTGGTGATGTTTGGTGTGGTTAGCTATTTCACTAGTGCTTAGTTGTTTCTCTCGTGCTCGGTAGTTCTAGTTTACCGACTAGAGTTCTTAGAGATTTGGTCGGCCAACTTGGTGCATTTATTGTTGGTAGGTTTTTTGGTCTTTTCCTATGTAGATCTAGAGGCCAACATGGATAATTAATTATTTGTAAGGCTATTTGAGAGCCAACTATTGTTGCATTTAATATTTGTTTGTAATAGAAGTTGACTTGGCTTAGGAGTTAATTATTTCTTGTAGCTGACTTGTGGTTGAGGGATTGTATTTAAGTAGTGTTTGGGTAGATGTTTAGAGGGCAGAGGAAGTCAGTAGAAGATAGAAGGATAGACTTGGATCCTATGAGATCTTGAAGATCAGATTGTTTATCTAATAGATGTAATATCAGAGCTAGTGGTTTGCATGCATGGAGACAAGGAGATTACTTGGAGGCTTGAGAGCTCAAGTTTAGATCTGCCTTAGTGTTTCCATTAGTTTCTGATTGTTGTCAGGACTAGACTAGCTAGGAGATTGTAAAAATACTTGGTGACTGCATTTGGCCCTAACTCAGAAGGCCTTACAGCCGAGCATGTTAATGAAAATTATGTTGACAACATTATATTGTTGTGTTATTCCGCATTGTTGGTGTTTGCTGCATGTTTTTATAGTTCTTAATTGGATTCTCCTTACCTATACTGCACCAGTAAAGGAGACAAATAAGTCAGTCGATGAAGTAGACAAAGCCTTCACATCGAGAAAAGACAAGGAAGAACTACAAGTTACCCAAATACCAATTTGACCGAGAAAACACTCACCTAGTGACAGGAAATTACCAAGTACTGATCTAGTGATAACCGAGCATTCATAGAAACTGAGTGCTTAGTAATTTACCAAACAACGATTGTGCAGTGATTACCAAGTAAACCAAGAAATGACATAGTAATAATGAATGACACATGCATCTATGGAAGTGGTTTACACAGATCAGAAAATGGTTTCCCAAGGTCAAGACAACATTTAATGTGGTTGTAATCATTAAATATGGTGATGAGTCTTATGTAATGTTAAATCTAGGTTATTTTCTTACACTATTGATTGTAGGTTTTTTAAGATATTATAAACCCTAATTAGGTGAAGATTATTTGATATAAATTTGTAAGAGATATCATTATGATCATGAATCATGAAGTAGTAGCCGAACTAAGGACATTAGGAGATCAGATAAGGGTTTATGAGAGAAGGTTTATGAGAGCCAGAACACATACAAGGCTACCAAGAAGAACAAAAGAACACATACATCACACTAAGGTGATATTTATTTTTTATTTTACATATCTGAATCAAACAAGTTATATTTTTTATTTACAAATGGTTTGTTGTGATCAATTTAACCATTGTAGCATAATTAAATCTCTTAACATATTGGACTTAACCATTCTTATGTAAATCTCTTAACCATGTAAACACATACTTCTGTGTTGTTAACATCCTTTAACCAGATAGATCTAGTCAATCTTTTGTTACTCCTAATAGGATAATATCATCAAAAGTGATCACTAATTGTAGCCTTAACCGACATACTTTGTTGTTGCAGTAGTGAAGATTTGTGGGTGTCATCCCCACCGTAGTTTTTACCTTCTAACAAGGGTTTCTGTGTAACCAAAATATCTGTGTTGTGAGTATGGATTTTCATGTATGTTTTATTATTTTGTTTACATGCACTTTACATTTTTCAGTCATATGAATGTATGTTTTAAATAATGGAGTCAGTCGGTTAATTAAGATCTACTATTGTAAAGTGTTAGTATTAAAAGTTTTTGAGGGTACTGATTCACCCCTCCCCTCTTAGTACTTATCTTTCCAAATCCCAATAGTTCCCTTTTAATTAAATAAAATCCACTTTATCCTATGTGTGCACATGAAATTTAAGGAATTTCATAATTTAAAAAAAAGAAAAAGATTTTTTTCCTACACATTAAATGCACACTTTCCAAGATGAGTGGAATATCCTTTGCCCTCTTAATCTCTTCCACACATCTTTTTTCCTCTTAACCATGTCCATTGATTTTTCCTCTTGAAAATCTTGTGCACCAAAGCCAAAATGAGGATTATTCTCTACCCTTAGATTTTGCCTCTTAATCTCTCACTGTCCATTGCTCTTTAAAATGGGGGCTTTCTCCTCACTTTTGGATATCTTTCACTCATGCTATTTTTATGCTATCATTTTGTCTACTTTCATTCCTGGAACACTTGGAGCACTCACTTGCATCTTGCATGCTAGTTTACTTTACTTGCATCTTAGATAGTATTTTCTTATTGCATTTAGCTTGGATCTCATAGATTAATTCTAGGAGGTATTGCAATCTTTATAGGTTAACTTAATTTCCTTTTTATTTCATTTTCATCATAGCTTAGTTCTTGCATCTCATCTTATATTACTTTCCTACTTTGAGAATATTTGTTTTTGGATTTTATTGTTCTCTAAAAAGAAATAGCTTGCAAGGGTTATGACAATATGATCTGAAAGAAATGGGTGGATTAAGGGGTTAGGTTGAGGCATTGGCATTATGGGTAGGTATTTATTTGGAAAGGTTAGAGGTACCCTACTTCTCCAAAAGTCTCGCTGGATTCCCTCCTATTTGTCAGACCTTTTTCTTATCGCTCTCGGTGTTTGATGTTGTTGTCCTCTATCATTCTTTTGAGAATAAGAATTATTTTTGGTGTCATTTGTAAAGATGTCATGTCCACATAATGATTTTTTTTATTTTTTGGGACCCAGTTTCTCCTCTACGTGTATTGTTTTAGTGCCCTAGCTTCCACTTTCTGGTGTCTTGATCTACTCATTTGGTAAACAATGGCCCTATAAGAGGCATCTTCTAAGAAATCTTAGGGAACATATGTTAAATCTTAGGGTTGATATTTTATGGTTCATGCTTCCATGAACACCATTACCTTGAACATTGCCCTTCCACCATCTCCCACACATAGATATTTTTTAAGAAAATGTGTTATTGTGTTAAATATTAGCAATTTAATCTTAGTGTGCAAGGGGTACACCAAAGAGGTGGAAGCTCATTTGAGAATATTTTGGTTTATTTTTTATAGTACATAATGTTAATTGTTATATCATTTAAGAAATATTATATTTTGTGTAATAAGTCTTTAATGGAGAAGTGAGGTAGCTTAAAATCAGCTATGCATCTACTTAAATGGATGTGAACACGAGTAAAGCAAAACCTTTAAATCAAGAACATAAGGAGGTTCCATTAACCATTGGCTCAAATAATGTTTGAGAGAGAGAGAGAGAGAGAGAGAGAGAGAGAGAGAGAGAGAGAGAGAGAGAGAGAGAGAGAGAGAGAGAGAGAGAGAGAGATTTCCTCTATGAAATGGAAAAAGTTAACTTGTTAGATCAATGACTCGTCCCACTCCAAAAGAGGTATAAGATGACACAAATCATCTTTTCCATCTATGTTGTGGTGGATCACACAAAGTAACCTCATTGATCTATAAATCTCTAACATCCGCCTGATATCATTTGATTCACCTCAATCTCTAATATTTTAGCATAAGTTGTTATCTAAGTTGTGTGTTACAATGTGTAATTGATCAGAGGATAAGAACAATTCACATGGCACAATATTATGATTTAAGTGTCAATAAGAAATTAGATAATTGTTTTGACAATAGTTTTCATTGATTTGGTATTGAAAAGTCTTCTAGAACTTTAGAATTTGTATGGTAAATATTACATGTTATTTGAATAATATTTTTATGTTGAGAGGCGTAAACCTACAATGGCATCAATCCCCTCTATAGGTCATCCAAAAGAAAGGTGTAAGAAGAAAGAAACATTTGATATTCCACTGCCTACTAACAATTCCAAAAATATAGCCATCACATTTTGTTAAAAAAAAAAGAAAATAGTTTTTCCATGGTGTCACCATTGCATGTCAAAAACCCAAAAACTACATTAGCTAATATGGATGATGACTAGAAGATGGAAGAAGAAACAATGTCCATTGCGTGAAAATACCATTTCAATTTAGATAAATACAGGCTGCCGTAGAAAATGAACCGATATTTGCCTCAAGGATGATCAAACCTTAATTTGATTTTTTGAAAATGGAGTGTAGCGACGCAACTAGAACTCCCTCTCACTGTACCGGGAGGAGATAGTTTGTGGTGTTTCCCTAGCACATGAAAAGACTGGTGATGAGATGGGTTTCTTCATCCCATCTTGATGCCATTATATAGATGGTGATGCAGTCGATGCCAGATTATATATGTAATATGAGTTGTGATGGGATACCCGATAATTCCCCCTCCCTGGTTGTTTCTAGTTTTACAGCAGATTTGCATGCAAAACAATTAGAGGATAAAAAGGCCAAGAAGAGGAGCGATGCAGATATTGTTTTTTCTCTCATCTATCGAATTAGGAAAGTAATTTACCTCTCATAGCCAAATGCTACTGATGATCTCACCATTCAGAAAGGAGAGCTTGCCGCTTTCTTTGCTCAAGCATCTCATAAAACCATGGGTAACCCATGTTTGCTTCTCTCAATCATAGGGCTACATGCATTTCTACCATGTCCCATTTAAATTTTTTTTAACGTATTCTTCTATTATTGAATTTGTTTTGGGAATATTCTGGCACTAATGCACTTCATGAGAACGCATCTCTTAGAGGCATTTTGTTAAAAAGGAGAAAACGGAAATTGGAATTATTTTTACCTTACAACCATTGTGATTCTGAAAAAACCCATTTATTTGAGGATTTTTGCCAAACTATTGCATACCTTCACATGCTTTCAGTTTTGGCATGCATCTCAAACATTTATACAATATCCTAAAAATATCTAAAGCTTTCTCATTAACTCCATTTTGCATCTGATGTAAACCACATTTCTTTGGATTATTCTCTCCAACAAATTGCACTCTTTCCTCCATATTTTGAATGTCCATATCCTACTCCAAAGCTCTCATTTTTTTTCTTTGCACGCAAGAATATAAAATGAAAGAGATAAAATGGATTATATTAAATGCATAAAATAGAAAAGATAACAGGGATTAAAAGATATATTATGGATTATATTAGATTCTACATTATAGAGATTTATTAAACTATGATCTTTCAACTTTTTAATGTATGCAATATTCTATTTTTTGTGATCCTTTTATCTCTATTATTTTATCTTATACAATAACTTGATTTTTTTATAAAACAGTTAGAAGTGATAATAAAATAATTTCAATATTAGAAAGTATTATTGTTTAATAGAAAATAAAATCAAATATTTCTTTAATTTATCGTTTAATAGAATATGGAAGAGAAGTTTCCTTATTTTATTCGATGCAATATTGGAAGATTATAGTAAAATAATATTATATTAGAAAGTAACTGGTCGAATTGTATAAAATATTGGATTATTTTATAAAAAAGTTGCAAGTGATAATAAAGTAATTTACAAAGTATATTTGTCATATTATAATATTGGGAGATTATAATAAAATAATTTCATATGAATAAGTAAATTAGTTGAATTTTATAAAAAATTCAATTATTTAATAAAAAAGTTTCAAGTGATATTAAAGTAATTTAGAATGAAATATTTCCTTATTTTATTGTTTAATAGAATATAGAAGGAAAGTTTATTTATTTTAATGGATACAATAATGAGTCATGATAATAAAATAATTTTCATATTACAGAGTAAATATTTTTAATAGAGTCTAGAATGAATGTTTTTTGTGATCTTTTTATCCCCTATCTAATTTTTATAACTATATCTTTCTTTCTTTGTTTTTAAAAAATAAAATTGAAAAAATGATATTCCCTCAACTATCATGTTAAATTTTTTTAACTTGAGGATATGAATGGCGAGCGAGCGACAAGAGAGGGAGGTTTTTCAAATTAAAAAATGGGTGGGATTCCAAGGTTGCAAGCTGCGGGCTCTGCTGGCGATGCCTCCCCTACAGGTCAGGACCCTAAGGATCCAAAGAATAAGGAAGGGGTCCCACGCAAAAAGAAAAATGATCCAGATAAGGAAGTAGGGGCGGAGGACGGGAAGACCCAGGGGTGTGATCAGAATAGAAAAGTCATCAATCACTGGAGGTCAACTCTCTTTGGAGTTAAACCTACAGGAAAGTCCTCTTTCCCTACTATTAAGGATTTATCTTCCAAGGAGAAAGGCAAATATGCCATAGAGATCCCTGATGAACTAGTTGATCACAATATAGCTTCAATGGACCACAACCTTGTTGGTAAATTTGTGGGGTCTAGACCTAACATAGATATTGTAAGGATTTTTGCTAAGAAGAAATGGGATTTAAAGGGCCAAGTCCTTGTCAAAGCCATGGCTAAGGGATTTCTATCCTTTGAGTTTTCATGTAAGGAGGACTTATACTAAATCCTTTGTGTGCGCACCTGGTCTATAGGAAAGGCAACCTTGGCATTGCAAAAATGGACTCCTAAGCTTGATCTCAATGAATCTTTCTTTGTCCAAGCCTCGGTGTGGGTAAGACTCCCAGAACTTCCTCTAGAATTCTGGTTTGAAGATGTCTTCAATGGAATAGCCAACTCCTTCTGCTCCCTTCTCTCAATAGACCATGTGACCATTGCTAGAAGTTTTCTAACCTATACCAGGATTTTCATAGGGGTGGAACAGGGTCAAGACATGCCAAAAATAATAGTGCTCCAATCCAAACTGGGTAAACATGTGCAGAAGCTAGATTACAAAAGTGTCCCTTTTACTTGCTTCTGCTGCAAGAAAGTAGAATACAAAGCTAAAATGTGCCTAGCATTTCTGAAGTCAGAGAAAGAAAAGCAAGTTATCGCTAAAAGAAAGAAAAAATTAGGAAATACTACTTTAGGTGATAATGCTAACCCAACTAGGGAGAACACTAATTTTCAACATGGCACAGAGGCCAACACTCACAGAGTGTGGGAAAAAAAAGATCAATCAGAGACCATTCTTGAGATCCTCAGTTCTAAGGAAGATAAGAACAAATGTGCAGATGGGGAGTCAAGACAATAGGATAACACCAAAGAGTTGACTAGCCAAGACAAAATAGAACTTAGAGAGGAGCTCCCCCCGCTAGAAGGAATAGACTTGGAAGTCAATATTCAGCAAGACACCAGAGAAGAAACTAAAGAAAAATCCCTGGCAGAAGGTGGAGACTCTTTCCCAGGGTCAATCTTCATATCCATTGTTCTAGACTCTCTTAAATCCGCATTAGAAGAAATATTCTCTAGTTCGAGTAGGGACAAATCTAAGGGCATCCCATCCCAAGAATCTTAATCATGCTCAGAGACATGGGAAACTAACAAGGATCTACAATGGAACAACTATTGGGTACAATCTATGCAAGGCAGCTTACCTAGACAGAGGAGGTCTTTGTAAAATACAAAGATGTAAAGGAGGGATGGTCAAAGGTTCAAAATAAGAAGATAACCAAAAGGAGAGACCCCTCACCAGTTTCTCCTACAGCAACTAGGAGCATAAATAAAGCTGATGTTAGGGCTAAACTAAAAACCCCTGGTAGAAAGAGAGAAAGTCAGATTAGGCAAGAAGAAGCTAGTAATAATATCATGAATAGGACTCAGAAAACCATCTAGGTAGCCTACACCCCTAATAAGTAATGTTAGTCACTTCAAGGAATCCCTATGGACTCTTTAGCTCACTTAAGTAGGAAGTCACTAGGAACATCATCAGTAATCCCAGATCTCACATCTTATTTCACCAGTATACGATTACTCAGAAGGAAAATTTAGAGGGAATATATTTGAAGAATTCTTCTCAAATTTATCCTCTAGTTATCTACAAAGAGATTATGGCCATGGATGTGCTTCATAAGAACAAGAGAGTTAGTTTTTTATAGCCTGGTCAGTCCAATCTCCATGGAGAGGCCAATGGGAACCCTAGTTAGGTGGGCAGTGATGCCATTGGTATTGTTTTCACTGTGGGAATCTTTCCCTTAAGATCCCACAATCATCTCTTTGTAGGTGTTTGGGTGATTCTCCAGTTCACCAATACCCCTGAAACAGGGGCCAATCATCTCTGGCCGAAAGCCAACTCTTTAATTAAAAGCACCAATACTTATCAACTTGTCGCATGCCACTTTCATCATGTGTCAAGGTACACCACCTAGGTCACCAACTGGATCACCATTCTGGCTACTAGCAAGGAAGCTAACATGAGTTGGATCCATGCCGAAGATCTCTCCAATGATGTGAAGGATTCTCTCGATGTGGACAGACTCCAAAGTATCGCAGTTATGATAAAAGAAGAGTAATCTATAAGAAACCCCCCTCTTGAAAAAGATATAAAATCTTGGAAAATCTTTCATTTTCTTAAAAATAAAAATTAATTTCTATTGGCAAATCTCTCAATTTTTTTGGAAAAAAAAAAGTATTCTTATTGGCGATTATTTTTGAATAACAATTTTTTTGTAGAAAATATTGGTAAATATCAAATAATAAAAAGAAATTAATTAAGCACCATGATGAATAATTCTATTTAAAAAAATAGAATTCTTATAGAAAATTATTAGGCTGAATGTGGAAATCTTTGATGGGTTTAAGGAATAGACTTTGTAATAATTACTTGCTACAATTTATTTAAAATATAATCTATAAACCTCATTGTATTGTGTGAGACAAATGTATTGATATTTTTAAATACTAATGGGGCCCAAAATTTCTTCAAGACCATTGATTTATATTAAAATCAAGAATTTGAAAGAAGTTTTAGCTCCCATAAGCATTACAAACCGAATACTAACATTTTTACCTCATAGAATATAAAGAGGGTCACTAGATTATACTTTAAGTCAGTAATGGCAACTAAAAGTTGGTGATAGATCCCTATTGTAAATAAGAATCATGATATACTATTGGAGAATAAATTTAAATTTCTACAATAACTTATAAAATTTTGGCAAATCAAATCTAATCATGTATGAAATATTGTGGTGAATTTTCGAGTTCAAGTTTTTTATAAAATAAATTCTTTTGCGATTTAAATATTTCTAAATCAAAATTTTGTAAAAATGTGGGAATTTAGGTTTCCTTACATCTTGAATTATTAGCCAAATTCAAATTCTCAAATTTCCAAAATTAGCTAATTGGTGAATATTAACCACTAAAAATTACTATGGATAAAAGATAATAATGACAGCAAAGGGGTTTTTTGGAGGAGTAATTTCACAAATGACAAGTTGTGGAGGGACAGTAAGATTAATTACTACGTGTCCCTCCACACGCTTTCTGGGTTTCCCTTCCTGAGAACTACAATTATCTCCAAAGGCATATCTCTAGAAAGCTAAGAATTAAGGCATCTAGAAAGACGAAGAGCATTAAGGCTTTGTCGAACCAGAGAGAAACCAATGCCTAGACTATAGCCATGGTAGGGAAAAGACACAGAAGGGAGCCAGAGAATGACAGGAAGAAGTGGAAGAATCAAACAAAAGTATGGAATGCTCTTCAGAAAGGGGAAATCACTACCTTCATTGAAAGACTTCATGGTAACAGAAAGGAGATCACCAAAATTTTCTTAAAAAGATGGAATGGAGGGATAGTGGAGATAGATGGAAAGTCTTTTAATGTTGTGGAGGAGGTGATTTCAAAGGTTACTGGCATCCCCATTGTTGGGAAAAAATTCAACAAAGACAGTAAAATTTTAGGCAATGCTATCAATGAGTTTGTGAGAGACGACCAGGAGAAGAAGGAAATCACCAAGATGGGCACATACTACTAGTCTACGAGCTTGAAGAGGAAGTGGAAATTTTTTCTCAAGGCACTCATTTCTTACATTACTCTAGATACCAAGTTTGATACAATTCACACCTACCATTTTGTCTTGCTGAATCACTTTAGGCACGAAAAAAAGATTACCATTCCTTTTTATCTCCAATCCTCTATAAATGAGAATAATAATGGCTTTAGAGAGAAGAACATAGCTAAGCCTGCCCTACATGAAGGATTTTTACTTTTGCTTTATGATTACTTCAAAGCCCAAATTTTGGGTAAGGAAATTGTGGACAATAAAGCTATCAGCAAACATACAGGGTTAGACTACATCCCTTTGGGAAACTCTGAGGGAAATCTCTTTGTGGATAGTGAGGAAGAAGAGCAAAAAAAATTGAAAAAGGGATCCCCATCCAAGAAGAGACCGTCGAGTGCTGTTGAAATTAGAAAACCCCCAAAAAGTAGGACATAAATGTTAATATGATTTAGAACAATGGACAGGGGGTTTGAATCAGTTGTTCTTAGGTCCTAATGTATAAACCAACTTCGAAAACTTTTCTTTAAATTAGATCTAACAACCAAAACCAACTTGGTCATCACTGATTCAATAATAGAAACATATAACATTGTTGTCCACTACCCAGATGTATCTAACTTGTAAAACACATAAATGTTCAAACCAAACAATTCACACAAGCATTGACACTAGGATTTATAGCAGAAACCTAATCTGGGAAAAACCACTTTGTAACATGCTACTATTATTTTCACTCTTTTGAAGTGAGCTCGATTAAAAGCCAACCCTATCAAAGGTTACAATACACACTGTTAGGTGTGACCTGGTTAAAGGATTTCAATCATGCTGTTAAAAGTGAGCCTTGTTATGGGACTTACATACATTCCATTAGAATGCAACCTTGTTCAAAGGATTTAAACATATGACTGTTAGGTCAACTTCTATTAAAAGGATTTTGACTATTACAATGGTTAAAAAGTAGTAGCAGTATTCATCTGAAAAATGTACAACTCACTTTGCAAATATCAAATCCAATTCTGTACACAAATGCTGGTTTACTAACTTTGAAACTTTGTCATCTCCATCTTTGATCTACTTGGAAATTTTCTTCAAGCAGTCACCACAATTCTCATTCAGCCTTTTTCCTTATATAGTCAATAAAATCTACTGATCTTCCAGCATCCTCTTCTCACCTATGCACATGCATATCTAATACTTAGGTTCCCTTAATACTTCCTCAATTAGGTTAATTCATCTTTTGCTGCTTAATTTCCTTCATAAATCTTAGGGTTAGGTCAGATTCATTGAATCTACCTACTTTATTGTCTTCGGATCCTTTTCTAGAAACATCTCAAATCTCTTAAAGATTTATAATAAAATGTTTTTCATTGCATTAAATGCTTTCAAACAATCAATAAATAAAGTCAACACATTTTACATAATCCAAGAATTCAACAATGTCAGCTCCAAATCTGAATTCTCTTCAAATATAAAAATATTGATGCTCACTCAATACTGTGATCAACTACGCAGTCTTCATGTCAAAAGGTTGGTCATTACTAAAAATGTTTCCTCAGCTTATACTATCTTCTCGGCAATTAACTGATGTTCGGTCGACACTGGAATTTTTCTCAGCATATACTGACTCAGTCAACACTAAGATCACTCGGCTTAAACATAATTTATCCATTTTTTGCTCAGTCAAGCCTGCCAGTTTAGTCTTCAATATTAGTAAGATAAACAATACATTGTCTCATCATCGTACAACATAGTCAAGTACACTTTGTACTATCAAGGTAACTCAACCTTTCCTTAGGTGCTATTGTTAACATCATTTCTTTCCCCTCTTCACAACAATACAATAGATATAGTACTTTCCTAAGTAGCAACAGTCTTACCACTTAAGGTTTGAGATCAATGAAAACACAACAATTGTTTCAATTATAGTTTCCAACAATCTTCCTCTTTGGCATTGATGGCAACACCATATGATATCACCTGAATAACACATGGATTACCAACCAATCCAAAAACTTATCTGTCCATCAGAAAAAAAATTTGTAATATCCTTAGCTCCATTCTGATTCAGAATCTATAAGACTCGCTTCTATGACCATAAAAAATATCCAGATCTCCCTCTATCCCGATCCTTCATCTTAGTTCATCATCTCCCTTACTTTTCTTTTTAGTGTCATGTGTTATTATATCATCTCAGTTCATCTCCCTCTTTGACAAAAATGCCAAAGCATCAACTAAAACATCCATCAGATGTAGATATTATCTATACAGCTCAATGTTTCTCGCTCTATCATCTTGCTTATGACTGATTCCTTGTCTTTCTCTTCTTCACAACTCTAGGCCAATCCTAAAGTGTGACAATCTTCTGCAACAATCTGTCAAATATTATGATGTAGCATATTTGATGCAGTACTCCTAGCTTGACTAGGCAACCTTAGTTAGGGGAATGACCCCTAATTGACTTCTCAAATACTCATGAGCTTCTTTAGGTAAAGATTTAGTGAATATGTCTGCTAATTGTTCTTTTGTATTCACATATTCCATTCGGCCTTCTTTATCTTGTACCAATTCTCTCAAGTAGTGATATTTGATTGCTATGTGCTTGGTCTTACTATTTATCATTGGATTCTTAGAAATGTTGATAGCACTTGTGTTGTCACAGAAAATAACAACAGGTTCAGTGATTTCTTCTTTCATGCCTACCAACAACTATTTTATCCATACCAAATTTTAACTGTTTACTATAGCAGCAACATACTCAGCTTCAGCAGTAGATTGGGAAATGAAATTTTGTTTCTTGCTCATCTAGGAGACTAATCTCTATCCAAGAAAGAAAGCTCCACCACTAGTACTCTTTCTATCATCTACATTTCCTATCCAATCAGAATTTGTATATACTCTTAGTTCAAATCTTTCATCCTTCTTGTAATATAGCCCATAGTTAGCAGTTCCTTTCAAGTATCTTATAATTCTTTTCACAACCATCATGTGTGTTTCCTTAGGATTGGTAGAGAATCTTGCCACAATCCCAACAACTAGTGCAATATCTAGTCTACTATGTACAACATACTACAATTATCCAATCATGGATCTGTACAAAGTCTGGTTCACTTCTGCATCATCATCATTCTTAGATAACTTTTGTCCAATAACCATAGAAGTACTCACTGGTCTAGCATCTTCCATCCCAAAAGTTTTCAATATTTCATTAACATACTTAGACTATGTAATGAAAATTCCTTTCTTCATTTGATATACTTGTAAACCAAAAAAGAATTTGATCTCACCAAACATGCTCATTTCAAATTTAGTTTGCATTTCATTTGAAAATCTTTTACACAAAGCATCTTGTCCACCAAAAATAATATCATCCTCAAAAAATTTTGCCAACAGGATTCCTTTACCTTCTTCATCTTTCATGTATCGATTGCTTGTGTCATTTGTTCTTGAAAATCCAATCTGTATCAAATAGTTATGCAATCTCTCATACCATGCTCTGGGAGCTTGTTTTAATCCATATACTACTTTGTTCAATTTGCATACCATGTGTCTTCTGTTTGGATCAATAAAACCTTCTGGTTGTTCTATGTAAACTTCTTCTTCTAGTATACCATTTAAAAATGCAGACTTGACAACCATTTGATATACCTTGAAATATTTATAAGTAGCATATGCAAGCAGAGTTCTTACTCCTTCCAATCTAGCTACAGGGGAAAATGTCTCCCCATAATCTATTCCTTCTACTTGTGCCTAGCCTTTGCATACTAGCCTAGCTTTGTTCCTAGTTATTTCACCATTTTCATTCAACTTATTTCGGAACACCCACTTTGTTCCTATAACATTTTTATTTTCAGTTCTCGGCACCAAAGTCCAAGTATCATTCTTCTCTATCTAGTATATCTCTTCATTCATTGCTTGTATCGAGTCTTCATTTTCTAATGCCTCTGTAGTTGACTCAGGTTCAAACTCACATAGTAAACATCTTGGATCCTTAGTCTTACTTCTGGTCTGAATTCCAGTATGTTTGTCTCCAATGATCTGTTTAGGCTTGTGATGTCTTCTTACATATTTTGCCAAAACAAGTTCAGCTCTTCTCTCCTCTATTTCTTTAGGTTCCTCAACAAGATTGTCAGATTCATCTTTTGAATGCTCAGCAACCTCTTCCTGATACTCAACAACATTATCTCGTCACTCAACATGTTCTTGTTCTCTTTCGGCATTGTTTTCTTGATGCTCAACATCATCTTCTTGTTGCTTGACATTACTTACCTGAGACTCGGCATTAGGTGCAAGTCTGTTACTTGCCTCTTATTTTTCTTGAATATACACAAAAGATCTATAATCTTCTGGTTCTCTCTTGCTGTCAACTTCATTTATTTTTCCATACTCATCAATTTTGACATTCACACTTTCCACAATTTTTTTAGTGTTAGAGTTCAAACACTTATAAGCTTTACTTTTTGTGGAATACCCTAGGAATATGCCTTCATCACTTTTAGCATCAAACTTTCCATTCCTATTGTCTTTTAATATGTAGCACTTGCTTCCAAAGATTCTAAAGTATTTAACACTTAGTGCATGCCCATACCATAATTCATAGGGTGTCAGATTTGTACCTTTCTTGATCTATACCAGGTTAAGAGTGTAGATAGCTGTAGTTATATCTTCTTTCTAGTATTTCTGTGCCAAATTCTTTTCAATCAACAATGTCCTCGCACAATCCAAGATAGATCTATTTCTTCTCTCTACTATACCATTTTGTAGAGGTGTTCTAGGTGCACACATCTATCTTTTGATCCCTCTATCATTGCAAAATAGATTGAACTCATTTGTTGTAAATTCTCCACCTCAATTAGATCTAAGACATTTCAAGTTCCTACCTATCTCCTTCTCAACCTTAGCCAAATACCACTTAAAGAATTGAAAAGCGTCAGATTTTTCTTTCAAAAACATTACATGCATCATCCTGGTATGATCATCAACAAACAAGATAAAATATCTAGCACAACAGTAACTTTTTACACCCATAGGTCCACAAAGGTTAGTATGAACCAAATCTAAAATGTTTTTAGAAGTAAAGGATTTTCTCTTGAAACTTGACTTTTTCATTTTTCCTAACTGGCATTCCTTGCACATCACATTCTCAGGTTTCTTCAATCTAGGTAGACCTCTTACTTTCTTCTTCTTACTTATTTGAACCTAATTATCAAAGTTAACATGACATAGCCTCTTATGCCATAACCAAATGTTAGAAAGTTGTGCAACCATGCATGCTTCTTTAGATAGGTCAAGATAGAACAAATTACCTCTAGTCTAGTCTCCACTTCTGATCAGTTCACTAGTAGCATCAAATATTTTAGCTTTCTTGTGATGAAATTCCACTCAGTAACCAGTGCTGTTGAGTTGTGCAACACTTAGTAGATTATAATTTAGACCTTCAACCCAATATGCATTTTCACAAGAGATCTTATCAGTCAGTTTAATCAAACCTTTTCCTCTAACAGGACATGGTGCATCATTACCAAATTTTACACTTTTACCTTTATAATGATGTAAGGTCTCAAACTTACTCTTGTCACCAGTCGTGATATGAACAACCACTATTAATAATCCATTTGTCATTTTTGTTTGTATAGGAGATCAATAAAATTTTATCATCCTCATCATATTCATCTTTCATTGCAACATAGACTACCTCAATTTCAAAATCATCACTATTAGTGTCAGTTTCTTCTTCAGTAATGCAACAAGATTTCTTACCTTTTCCTTTGTAGTCTTTGTACCTTCGGTAGCTTCTGTAATCTCTTCTATCTTTGTGTTTTTTGTTTCTTTCTTCATCTTTATCATTCATGTTAGGACATCTAGCAGCTATATGACCAACTTTATTACATGAAAAACATATAATAGGAAGTTTACCTTTATATTTTACTTTTCCCCTTCTTAGTCTTCTAGCCATAAGAGCTTCTAGATCTTCAAGTTCTTCATCAAAAGTGTCACTGTCACTTTCACTTTCACTGATGCATCTTTCTTTTTCTTTCTTTGGCTTGTTCAGAACTAATTGTGACTTAAAAGAAGATTCAACATTACCAATACTACCAATAGTGAAGTTATCATAGTTAGAGAGTTCAAAAGTAGTCAGCTTGCCAACCAAACCTTCCAAAGTAAGCACATTTGCAGAGTTACATCTAGATTCCTGAATAGCTGAGATCTTAATAGCATATATAGGACACAAAGTTCTTAGTACTTTTCCAATTATAGTTTCATCATTAATAGTCCCATTTTCTCCTCTAATAGAATTCACAACTTCTTTTATTCTACCACAATATTGTGCAATGTTTTCACCTTCTTGCATTCTCATTTCATCAAACTTACCTCTGAGACTCTTGGCTTTAGCTTTTAGTACATATATGTCACCACCATAGATCTTTGCAAGAGTTTCCCACATCTCCTTAACAGTTGTGAAATCCTTAATGTCCTAAAATTCAAGATAGCTTAGGGCAGATGCAATTTCCAGCATTGCTTGATTATGTTCTTTCTTAGCGCTCATTACTTTGAAAGTCAAAGGTGCGATATGTGAGACATAGTCATTCTCAATGTAGTACTTTGCAGAATCACCAATACCAGCCAGATGCAGCTTCATCAAGCTTTTCCATGTAGGAAAGTTTTCCTTATTCAGCTTTGGTACCTCCTTCTTATACATCCTGATCATTTCCCTCAAGTCCCTTTAAAATTAATTTTTGTAAACACCAATAATAAGCACCACATCTTTGATACCAATTGTTAATATGATTTAGAACAATAGAGAGGGGTGTGAATCAGTTGTTCTCAAGTCCTGATGTATAAAAAAACTTTGAAAACTTGTCTTTAAATTAGATCTAACAACCAAAATGAACTCGGTCATCACTGATTCAATAATAGAAACATATAACATTGCAGTCCACTACCCAGCTATATCTAACTTGTAAAACATAGAAATATTCAAACCAAAACACTCACACAAGCATTGACACTAGGATTTATAGTGGAAACCTAATCTGGGAAAAACCACTTTGTAACATGCTACTATTATTTTCACTCTTCTGAAGTGAGCTCGGTTAAAAGCCAACCCTATCAAAGATTACAATACACACTGTTAGGTGTGACCCAGTTAAACGATTTCCATCACCCTATTAAAAGTGAGGCTTGTTATGGGACTTAAATACATTCCATTACAATGCAACCTTGTTCAAAGGATTTAAACATATGACTGTTAGGTCAACCTCTGTTAAAAGGATTTTGACTATTACAATGGTTAGAAAGTAGTAGCAGTATTCATCTGAAAAAAATACAACTCATTTTGCAAATATCAGATACAATTTCATACACAAATGTTGGTATACTAACTTTGAAACTTTTCCATCTCCATCTTTGATCTACTCGAAACTTTTCTTCAAGCAATCATGACACCTCTCCTACAACCTTTTTGCTTATACAGTCAATAGAATCTATTGATCTTCTAGCATCCTCTTCTCACCTATGCACATGCATATCTAATGCTTAGGTTCCCTTAATACTTCCTCAATTAGGTCAACTCATCTTTTGCGGCTCAATCTCCTTCATAGATCTTAGGTTTATGTTAGATTCATTGAATCTACCTGCTTTATGTTCTTTGGCTCCTTTTCTAGAAACATATCAAATCTCTTAAAGATTTACAATAAAACATTTTTCAGTGCATTAAATACTTTCAAACAATCAATAAATAAAGTCAACATGTTTTACATAATCCAAGAATTCACCAATGTTGGCTCCAAATCTGAATTCTCTTCAAATATAAAAATACTAATGCTCGGTCAATATTGTGATCAACTACGTGGTCTTTATGTCGAAAGCTCGGTCATTACTAAAAATGTTTCCTCGGCTTATACTATCTTCTTAGCAATTAACTGATGTTCGGTCGACACTAGAATTTTGCTCTGCATATATTGACTCGGTCGACACAAACATCACTTGGCTTAAACATGATTTCTCCATTTTTTCTCAGTCAAGCTTACCAGTTTAGTCTTCAATCTTACTAAGATAAACAATACATTGTCTCATCATTGTACAACATAGTCAAGTACACTTTGTAGTATCAAGATAACTCAACCTTTCCTTAGGTGCTATTGTTACCATCCTTTCTTTCCCCTCTTCACTACAATATAATAGATATTGTACTTTCCTACGTAGCAACAGCCTTACCAGTTAAGGTTTGACATCAATGAAAACACAACAATTGTTTCAATTGAAGTTTCCAACAAGAAAGGAGATAAACTTGAATGATGGGTACAACGAAAATGAGGAAGACATGGATATAGAAGATGAGGAGGGAAACCAAAAACTTTAAGCCACTAAAATGTCGGATCAGGTCAAAGGGGAAAACCTCAACACCTTGAGGGATACATCAATATAGTTAAAATGGGGATCTTAAGGGAGGCCATTTTCCCTAAAATTTTGGAGGATGCTAAAGGCAATATCCACAAGGAGGAGCTGATTATTCTCGCTCTGGTGGTCCAAAGCGATAAAGCCTAGGAATCAGATTTGGATTTCCTCAAAAAAACTAAGAATAGCATGTTGGATCAGTACAACTCCTTCAAATGGCTCTACCATGAAATTGAAGACCTCAAAGAAAAAATTTAGAGTGCTGATGATAAGGATCACAAGACCACTGAGCGAAAGAAAAGCCTAGAGGCAAGGGTTCAACACCTGGAATCGAAAATGATTAGGCTAGAGGAAATCCTAAAGGGAATTGCTTAGCAAAACTTTGACATTCTTAAAGTGTTTGATGACCACATAAAGATGCTAATCAACCAAATGGAAGAAAAAATGGATAGCAGGGTTGATAAGAGGACTACAGAGGAAGGCAAGAAGAAGACAAGCGAGGGCCCAGGTAAAAGAACCAGAGCCAGAACAAAGAAAAACAAGGAGAAGGAAGGCTCCCACGGTTCTCAAGACATCCAGAATGTTAAAGAGGCAATAGAGTTGATGGAGGCTCTCGAATGCAATGATGTTGTCATGCTCAGGAGCCTGGCTTAACTCATTTTCTGGTACCTATCTTTTTCTGAGTTTTGTCTTTCCTTTTTTGTGGTTGTTTCATGTCTGGCATTTCTATGGCCTGTCTCTTGGGCTGCAAAAACATTAGCATTGAACTAATCTCATTTATCTCTTTTTAATTACTCTGTTGTCGGTTTCAGGCACCCTGTAAAACCTATTTTACTTAATAAAAAACTATCATGTTACATCAAATAATGCTTCCTCTTAAATTATAATCGCTAATAAAATATGGATTAAAGATTTCATTATTTTATTTTATACATTAACTTCATTTTTTTAATAATTTTTTTAATAAAAGAGTTAGAAGTGATAATAAAATAATTTCAATATTAGAAAGTATAGTTGTTTAATAGAATATGAAATGAAATATCTCATTAATTTATTGCTTAATAGAATATGGAAGGAAAGTTTCCTTATTTTATTGGATTCAATATTGTGAGATTATAATAAAACAATTTTATAGTAGAAAGTAAATTGGTTGAATTTTATAAAACATTGGATTATTCTATAATATAATATAAAACATTACTTTATTGTTTAATAGAAGATAGAATGAAAGTTTCTTTATTTTATTGGATACAATATGACTCATGGTAATAAACAAATTCTCATATTAGAAAGTAAATTTTTTTAATAGAATCTAGAATGAAAGTTTCCTTATTTTATAAAATAGGTGGAAGTATTAAAATATTTTTCATATTAGAAAACAATTTGTTTAAAAGAATATGGAATGAAAGTTTTCTTATTTTATCTTACAAAATAGTTGGACAAGATAATTAAATATTTTTTATATTAAAAACTTAATTTCATTTTGTAGACTATTTTCTTATTAGTACTTGGCAGTAGGCTAGCAAGTACTATTGTATCAGATTTTGGATTGTTAGACTTAACTAGTGATTAAATGATTTTTTTGGACCAATATCCACCAATTAAATTTAAATATATTTATGATTGTGTGAAAATTTTTATATTTTTTAGAGTTGACATGCACATTTTTTAAGTTAATAAATTGTGAAAAATATTTATTGGTGATATGATTGGTTAAAATAAATTGAGTCTTATACATGAAATTCTTGGAAGCAACAATTTTAAAAAAGCATTTTTTTCTATATTGCATAAATTTAGCATTTATTTTGGTTTTTCTCACATGAATAAAATTTTAGAAATATTTTTTAAATGGTAGTATAGTTATAGTTATGTATATTGTAATCTATTTTGTGTTATTTGATATTTTAGGTATATTAATGTAGATATTTTTAGATTATTTAGATTTAATAATAAGATAATCTATAAGTACATTATAATTATTAATAAAAATAATTATATAAATATAACTATTATTAAGTACTAATATTGCTATTATCAATCTACATCATATTTATTATTATATAACTAAATATTCAATATATAACAAATAAGTTATCATTATTCTATTTTATATTTTTAAATATATATTAAAAAAGAACATTTTAGTTATATATATGTACCTCAATACATCTACTAATATATTTTTAAAAACGTGGTACTTTTATTTTAAAAATAATTAGTTCTTATTCTAACAATTACCATTATTACTAAATTTTAAAATTGAAAAAAAATACTTATTATTACAAATAATTATAACAGTTCAATAATTATCTATAATTATAAAGAAAAAATTACTACAATTATAAGTTATATGGAATAATTAATTAAAAAACTAAAGGCAAGTACTTGGCCACTAGGTGGCACTTGTTTTATTTTATTATGTAAAACAATTAGAAAGTGGTAATAAAATCATTAAATATAATTTTCATAATAAACGAAATAGGAAGTGGTAATAAAAATATTATCTATTAGAATGTAAATTTTTTTCAACATAGTATGAAATTTTAATTTATTTTACTTTAATTTATCCTATAAAATAGTTGGAAAATATAATAGGATCATTCTCATATTATTCTATAATCTCTTTTACTATGTTATTTTTTCCCAATATTTTATATAATATAAAATTATTATTATGAAGACAAATATAATTTATTGATCTAAAATATAACATTACTCCTTCACAATAATCTAAAATTTATGATTATTAACACTAATATAACATATTGATTTAAAATTAAATGCTACTCTTTCAAAATTAAGAATTTAAATAGATAAAATGGTAATTTTTAGTATTGGATCGATTGCTTATAGTTAAATAAATTCAAAATTAAATGGTCACCTAAATTTTATTTAAAGGCAAAGGTTGTTAAAAATTATTTCCATGCCTATAAAAATAATTTAAATTTTTTATTTCATTCATTATTTGCAAAAAAATTTATGCTCTCTTTATCTCTAGCCCATGTTGATGATGGATTACAAAGAGTGATTATTTTATTGATGCAAACTACATAATCTAATACAAAAATCCACAACTTGATATTATAACTATCCTAATCCTAAATTCTAAACTATCAATCCTAAATCCTAAGCTAAACCATAATCCTAAATAGTAAACCCTAATCTAAAATGTTGAGCCACAGTCATAAATATTATACTCTAAATGTGAAAATCTAATCCTAAATGTCATACCATAATCCTAAATGTTAAACCCTAATCCTAACCCTAATTTCTAAACCCTAATCGTAAATACAACTTTAACCATGACATGAACCTAGACCTTTATCCTAACCTTAACCCTAGCCAAAATACTATCTCAAACCATATTACTAACCATGATGTAAAGCCTAACCCTACGATAATCCTAATCGTAAACCCTAAGCCCTAATGCTAACTCTAATAGAAATCCCAACCCTAACCATAATGCTAACTATGATGTAAATCCTTACTCTAACCATAATCCTAAACCTAACCATAATAATACTCTCAAGATCTAAACTCTTACCTTAACCATAACCCTAACCTTCAACCCTAAACCCTAATCCTAACCTTGAATCCAAATCCAAACATTAAACCCAAACCCAAAACTCTATTCGTAATCCTAATCTTGAAATGTAATCCTAATCCTAATCGTTATCCTAAAACAAAATCCAAGTCATAATATTAACTCTAACCCTAACCCTAATCTAAACTTGAATCTAAACTTTTTCCTAAACTATGAATCATCCTAGACATAAATCTAATGCTAAACCCTAAACCCTAATGTTAAATATAAATCCTAATGCATAATCATAAACCCTAGCTCACCAACCATAATCCTAACTCTAACCCTAAACCTTAACTATAACTATAATCCTAATCATAGTACTAATGGTAAACCTTATCCTAATCCTAACCCTAATTCCTAAAATTATAACCCTAATCCTAATTAAAACCATGACTCCAACCATGACCCTAACCTCAAACCCTAATACTAATCTTAAACCTTAATATTAATCCTGACACTAACCCTAAACCTTAATCCTAATCCTAACCCTAATAATAATTCAAACCATAACCTTATTTGTAAGCCATAATTATAGCCAACTCTAACCTAACCTTAATTTGAATCCTAATCCAAACCCCAACCTTAATCCTAATCATAACAATACTTCTAACCCTAACCTTAACCCTGATTTATACCCTAAACCCTAACCATATCCTAATATATAGGGTATGTGCAAGATCATGGTATGCCAAACTAGGCCCTTAAGTGGCAATGAAAATTTAGAAAATCACTTTTCGGCAAGTTGACATAAAAATTTGATCAAGTTATAAATATTTTATCAAAAATATGTAACAAGAGAATCTGTTAAAAATTGAATTTAGTTTCTAAGATATTAGGCCTTTTTTGAAAAATAGTTATTCTATATGTTGAAAATTTTAAATTTCAATGTAGTAGTACAACAATTTTAGGATAAAATAAGAAGTAGGTGTATGTCTAACCACCTTAAACAAAATCAAATGATAATTTTTTTACAAGATTCTAGATATAAGTAGAAGACTCATATTCAGATGTGCCACATATTTTTTTGTAATTTTTTTCCAAGTAAATAATTAATTATGATTTTTCTTCTACAACTTTTCTTGAATACAAAAACCCTTGTGTCTGACCATGTTAACTTAGTTTAAAATTTATCAAATTGAAAACTTTTTTTTATTTTCTTGTAGTAGAAAAGTCATAGAATGTGACACATATTTTGGATTTCAAAATTTTTATATAGTTTAAAGGTTATAGCTATTTTTTAATAATTCTGTCAATCAGGACTAGAAAGATAACAAGTAGGTGTATGTCTAACCACATTAAACAAAATCAAATGATAATATTTTTTTATTAGATTCTTCATAAATGTATTAGGATCATGTCTAGATGTGATGTATATTTTTTTGAATTTTTTTTTTGAGTAAATAATTAATTATGATTTTTTTGCTACAAATTTTCTTGAACACAAAAACTCTCGTGTCAGACAACCTTAACTTAGTCTAAACTTCATCAAATTGAAATAATTAGTTATTATTATTATATTAGGTGAAGCATAGAATGTGATCTATATTTCAAATTTCAAAAATGTTATATTGTTTGAAAGTTATAGTTGTTCTTCAAAGATTCTATCAATCAGGACTTCTTTTTCACATTGCCACTTTTTGGCATACCATGATCTTGCATATACCCTATACCCTAACCATAATCCTAAATAGTAAACACTAATTTAAAAAAATGTGAAACCCTAATCATAAATGCTACACTCTAAATGTCAACCCCTAATCTTAAATGCCAAATCGTAATCATAACTCTAATCCTAAATAAAATCCTAACCATAGCATGAACCTATACCTTTATCCTAACCCTAACCCTAACCCTGATCAAATTGCTATCTCAAACCATTATACTAACCATGATGCAAAACCTAACCCTAATGATAATCCTAATCCTAATCATGATAAAACTGCCACCCTAATCATAATACTAACTATGATGTAAACCCTAATACTAAATATAATCCTAAACCTAATCGTAAGCTTAACTGTAACCCTAACCTTAAATCCTAACCATAATAAATAACACTAACCAAATCATAATACTATTCACAATATAAACCCTTACCCTTACCTTAATCCTTATCGCAAACCCTAAACCCTAATAAAAAATGTAACCTTGAACCCTAGTCCAAACATTAAACCCTAACCCAAAATTCTAATCCTAATGCCTACCCTGAACCCCAATCCTAATCTATACCCTAACCCTAAACCCTAGTCATTATATTAACTCTAATCCTAAGCATAAAACAAATATTAACCCTAACTATTTTCTAAAATAAGAGTAACCCTAAACTTAACTACATCACTAATCTGAAACCTAATACTAATTTTAAACCCAAACCCTAACCTTAACGATAACCCTAACCCTAACCATAATCATACTCATTAAATGCTAATCCCTAATCATAAATGTTGAAACCTAATCATAAATGGTAAACCATAAACTTGTTGTTATACCTAGCCATGAAATAAATTCCAACCCTAACCCTAATTATATTCATTTATTCAACATATAACACTAAAACTTAACACAAAACCCTAACCCTAACCCTAATCATAAACCTAAACAAAATCCTAACTCTAATACTAATCTTAACCTTAAGCCTGATATTGATCCTAACCCTAACTAACCCATAGCCCTAACTAAATCTAAATCTTCACCCTTAACATAATTATAATTCCAATCCCAACCCTAATAGTAACTCCAACTCTTCCCTTAACAGTAACCAAAACTCTATTCCTAACCTGAAACCTATTATAATTATAATCTAAGCCCTAACCCTAACACATACCATTATTCTACTCCTAACCATGACCATAAACCCAACCTTAATACCAAACTCTAACCCTAATCATAATAATAAATCTAAACTAAACTTTAATCCTAATGCTAACCTTAACCATGAGATAAATTATACCCCTAATGGTAACCCTAACCATTATATAAATTGTAACACTAATTACTAACCCTAATCATTTTAATTTATTTAATGTGTTACAAGTGTCGCAACTGCTACTAGCAAATATACACTCTATATATAAAATTCCCCGAGATGTATCGAGGCGTTTAATTTTTTCATCGTTTAATTTTATATACAGTATATATTTCTAGTTTTATTATAGTGATAATTGATGCTAATTTCGTTGAAGTTATTTTCTTTCACATCTACAACTCAACCATTTTGTTTTAGCTTTTAGGTACAAACTAAATATAAATTTAAATTTAAATATAAAGAAAGTAATTTTTTAAAATTTAAAAATAATAATAGAATGGAAAAAATTACTTTATAATTTTATAAATAAAACAAAATTCTTACTATTAAAGAATATTTAATAAAAATAATTGTATATTACAATTTAAAATAAATTTTTTTTAAGAAAACGGTGTTTTTAAAAATGTGTTAAAGATATTGATATATGACATAAGTTTATTAAAATAGTATATATTAAAAAAATTATAGTTCTTAGATATAGGACAAATCAACAACCAAATATTGTCTTGTAGCTAAATTTTTATGAGTGTGGAGCTGTATCGTCTATTGCATAAATGAATAAAATCATGAGCACTGTCGGATAAATTATAGAATCGAAGGCTTGAGCCAAAGTATCTTGTTTCCCTTTAGAGGGCTCTAATAGGAAAATTGTGTGCCTCAAGGGACAGTGTATGAGCTCTTTGATTGTGGCTACATCATGATGAAAGAAGAACTAGCTTATCCATGTTTGTGTAATATTAAAGGCAGTCAACTCCTCTAACATGATCAATTTCAAAAAAATAAACATTGATGTTCGTTTTTCGTTTGTCATTTGAAATTTTTTAATGGTAGCTTTCATTCAAATTGAAATATAGAATTATTAATCATAGTTTAATGTATATAGGATCAATCCCTTTCAATGGAAAAGGTTTATCTCGTCAAAAAATTTTGAATAAAAGAAATACTTTTAAGTAGGCTATGATATCTAATATTTATGATGTTCCTTCAATTTTTCGATTAAAAAGGTCTTACACTAGACTTTGAGATAATTGAACTGAATAGACTGAAATTCATACTTTGATATATTTTTAAATATAGTTTCGAATAAAAAATGTATCTTTAGATTTTAGAAACCTTGCGTACGTTTAAAAATATTGAATTTGTTTCTATCTTTTTTTGAAAATAAATTCAAATTACTATGAAACATGTGTAAGCAGTAATAACTATTGAAATTGTATTCTATGAATTAGTCAAATAATCTTAATAAATTATGAAATCGAGGAAATCAACAGATTTTTCTTATTATATGAGATTACTAAATACTAATGTTACACAATATTTTTTACATTGCAAAGGCTAATTGTGAATTGTTCTTAAATTTAACAAAGTATTAAATTAAAGGAATCAACTAATTTGTTTTATTGTATGAATGATACCTAATTTTTTTTCCATTATAAAGGTTAATTACTTCTTAAATATTTCAAATAGCCAAACTTAAATACAAATGAATCTTATATATGATTATGATATAATATATTTAAGTTGATCATAATAAGTTTTTGAACTATGAATTATCTAAACTTTTTCAGTTTTTCGTCAATGAATGACTTCTTTAAATTAATGAGCAAACAAGGCACATTTGTTTGATTTCTTAGAGTTTTTAAGAAGAAAAATGATACACAACACACATGAATTAATTTATGAAATCCTTGAAAGAAGCACGACCAGTTTTCAGTCAATGAATGACTTCTTTAAATTAATGAGCAAACAAGGCACATTTGTTTGATTTCTTGGAGCTTTTAAGAAGAAAAATGATACACAACAGACATGAATTAATTTATGAAATCCATGAAAGAAGCACAACCCTGTTAGTGGTAATCATTGCAGTACATGTGTATGACATTGTGTACATGAGTTGTAAAAGCACACATGAAGGGCTTGTAGATTAAATTTATTGTTGTCAATTGTATTTACTTTGAATTTGGTTTTTTCATAATTCTATGTTTTTTTTAGTTCAACTGAGTAGTTTAAAGTTTCTTATACTATCTAAATGGATCCATTTTGTGCATTCATGGATCTCATTTCTGAGAGCACTTTACAAAACAGCTTAAATTTATTGTATATGCATTTACATTTAGATATATAAATTTATCTAATTTTATCATAGATTAAAATAATGACAATAAAGATTATAATACAATTTCCCTTTATAACACTTATAGAAACTTACAACTCAATTCATATTATTATATATAAATAGATAAATGTCCAAATATGTTCATACATATCTATATATACATACCCCATATATCTATACACATATATTTATAAATATACATACAAATAGATACAAATATGCATGCATGTGCATATATAACAAACGTAATATACAAGCATACGCGCGCACACATATATGTAACACGCCTTATCTGACTTTTAGATATGGAAACCTTTTTAAATAGAGATCATATTCAAAATCCTCAAGCCATCGTTTATGTACGTTTAAGAAAGCCTCCAATTTCTTTGCGCAAATCAAAATTCATCAATGCATCCAGTTCTCCACAACCTATCACTGCACACTAATTACAATGCATGCCAGTGAGAGTTGCATATCTAAAGCAGTAAATAAAATTAATGTTCATAGTTACATATAAATCAAATGAAAGAAGCCAATCATGGTGCATGATGATTTATTCAATTTCTATAGATCAAATATTGGTTAGGTTTAGAATATGTCTCCAGTATTCTTCATCAACGTCTGTGTTCATGAAATCCCTTGATACTGTAGTTTCCATTGCTTCCATGGAGTTACCAGAAAGCTCTATAAAATTAAGCCATTTCTCATGTGAAATCGATGATGCATAGACGTCGGTATTTACTACAGGAGTAGATGAAATGTCTGAGGCTGCTTCATCATTCCCATTGCATGAACTTGATACCAAACTAGGAAGTGAATCACAATCATATTCTGCTGGAAAAAAGTTACTATTGCTAATTTGATTAAGGATTTCAGCATTAAAGCCTGTTGCAAACGATGTCAGATCATTATCTTGGAGAAAACCTTCACAAAAACTCTGAGCATTATTCGACGGTAGTTGTTCATCGTCTTTTTGACCCACCAAATTTGACGCCAGAGGCCTTGCCGCTATCTCAGTGCTTTGGAATGCAGACCTGGAAAAGCTATTTCCAGTGGCATCTAGGCTCATCAAAAGCCTTCCTATTCTCGCTTCCACCTCAAGAGAGGCTAAGTATAAAGATTGTGCATGAGAAGAAGGATTGCGTATCAAGTTTTCTTTTGATCTTCTCTTTAGACGAGTATTCCAATGATTTTTTATATCGTTGTCTGTCCGTCCTGGCAGTTGCTTCGCTATTTCAGACCACCTAAACAAAAAATCAATGTCAAAACAGTTTCCAAATATGTTTATATATAAAATTAACTGATAATTTAAGACCCCAAGACAAAACATTACTTGTATAATTAGCACACAAATTCTAAGACCACTGATAAAGGATTTGTATAATTAGCAAAGGAGTGACTCGATAATTACTTGTTCCCAAGCTTATCATGGTAGAACAATATTATTTCTTCTTCAGAAGAGGTAAATTTCCCTCTCTTTATATTAGGTTGCAAATAGTTTATCCACCGTAGCCTGCAACTCTTCCCGCATCTCAGCAAGCCTGGTCATATATGAAACGATTAGCTTGCATCCTTACGTATGCTTTATATATAGACGGAGAAAGAATAACGTATATATGTAAAGTTAGTTCTAAATATATACATTTATATTTCAATATTTTTATTTTTATTTTATATGTAGTTTATAAAATAATTAGTTTATATTAATATTTAAAGATTTTTTTAAGTTTTAATTACAATGGTATATTTTACTAAAGAATTAATTTATCTAATCTTTTTAATTCACAGAACTTAAAATAATAATAAATTAACTTAAAAATTAGTTAAATAAATTTGGTTACTAAAAATTTAACAATAAACATAATATTATATAAATTTTGAGTAAGCAGATAGAATATTTTACAACCTTCATCACAATGATAAATTAGCACACCGAAATTGGGACTTTTATATGTTAAAATATTTTATAGAATGATTTATTTGTAGTAGCTCATCTAATTATTTTTGTTAAAATTTCAATAAAAAGGATGGCAATGAAACTACTATTAAGTTGGAAATTTCCTTAATGCATAAACTAGAAACCATAAGATTATAATAAAATTCTAACTTTTAAATTATGTACGTAGCATACTTAATGATATATCTCTCTTAAGAAATTGAAATGAAATTAAGGTTGTCTATTGACAAAGTTTAAATGTACTAGAAAAATATTCTTGGTCATGTGGATTTATATTGGGCTTTCTAAATAACTCAAATGTGACTTGACCTATGACTTAGGCATTTAGGGGAAAGGAGATCATTAAATCTTGATGTGATATGGATAGACATTTCGGATTTGAAATCATATGTAGAATATGTCAGATTGTTTATAAATGATATTTGAAATTCTATATAGATCAATTTACATAAGATAATAAGAGGAAATGACATTCAATATGTTAGTCTTGTGAGGGTTATAAAGTTATATATTTTTTCTACTCTACAATTATTTTGTATTCTGTTAGAGAACAATAGTTTGAACACATTTCTTTGATTTAAATTCTAATACAGTTAACAAGAAAATAATATTCACACCAAGATTGTGTAAATTCAATAAAATTCTACTAAATTTTTCTAAAGATAGTTAATAGACAACATTAAAATTACAAACTTAAAAAAAATGTTTGAAACTCTTCGATTATAATATAGACCAATATAAATATTACAATTGAAAGATTCTTTATAGATTTTTTAAAATTAGAACTAGAATTGTAATTGTTTGAAAATTAAGATGATGAAGTAATTTTATATCAAATCTTTCTTATATGAATGCACACTGATAATAGATCATCTAATTTTAATAAAATAATTCAGATTTAGATATAGATACTAGGAATATTCTTAAGAAAAGAAAACTACCTGCATTCTGAGGCAACTTTTTCCAATTACCATGGCCATACTCGTTTATGTACCGGATGAGTTTTTGGTCCTCATCTCGACTCCATGCCCCCTTCTTCACTTCCCTCTCACTCTCACTGCAACAGCCTACTCTTCGCACCATATCCACCTGCAAATTGAATTCATTTCAAAGATTAAGTTTCCCATAATATCAGCTAAAATTAATCCGTACACAGGTCATAAATTTTACTAAAATTTATTTAAGTTTTTATCAGAAGCTTACCAGTATGAATACTAACTGAATGAACTGTGAGCCAATTAAAAGACACTCAAGAATAGCTCTTTACCGGACAGCCCAACTTCTGTACAAAACATATGTGATCGCTGTAAGAGAAAACAAATATGTACGTTCCCGTCCAAACATATGGTGTAGATTTCTATTAAAAACATAAAATTTAAGAGCGACTCCATATGCGCTCAAGCTTTGATGAATGATCTGAAAATGACCCAGTTTAGCCAGAAATTTTCTCACAAAGAACATGGATATCGGATAATGGATAAAACCACAAAATTAAAAAGCAAGATTACAAGAAAATGAGGTTTGAATAATTAGAACACTCACAAAAAGATTTCTATCTATTGCAAGAGAACGGCCATTTATGAAGACTTTAAAGCGCATTAACTATCCAGCCCACGGTACTGCTAAAACTAACAATATTGATATATCGAACTCACAATATAGTTACACAAGATTTAAATGAATATCCACCGTTTCTTTCTTCTCCTTCTTTTCTTCCTTTATTGATGTTTCGTGGGCAGTTTTATTGTTTATAGATAGTTGATTACTGTTAGCGTCCTCTTCACAACAAGAATATTGTTTTCTTGAGTCGGAAGGAAAGAAAAATAAAATCCTATGGGTTAACTGATATAATATGCATTTATGAAAAGAATATGAGTTTCTACTCAGAAACATCTTCCATATCTCATGGAAGAAATCTAGTTTTATTTCATATTGCAGGAAAGTAGATTGTGCCATGTGGACAAGCTCGCTCGTAATGTTATAATGTTTTTTAGATTATTGAACCAATACTGCTTAACTGTATACTGGGGAAGCTTCATTTATGTGTTTGCTTGCACGAAAAGAAAGTAGAGCAGACAAACCCATGTACCTTTCCTTTCATAGTCATGAATTTAAGTTTTTTGTCCATTTTGTATGTCTGTTGAAATATGTGGATTATAATAAACTTCTCTTTCTTTTTCACAATTGACTTGGCTTTTGTCTCTACAATGCTTAGTAGATACAAATCGATAAACAAGGCCCTTCAATGGGACTCTTCCATTTACGAAAGGGTCAATACTTATTCAGGCTGTGAAAAATAATGGGCAATTGACTGGTATCGGCTGTAATATTTTACACTGAAGTTGAAATTGAAATGATTGGTAATAACTACAAATAATCAGAGAGGATAAGAGGATTGAAGATATGGTGTATGAGAGTACTACAGTTTAATTACTGTTTTTTTTTTACAAAGATTGTTGTATTTTGTTTAGATTATTGCTGTTAAATATGCTGATTCTGGTGCTGATACGAATGGAAGACAGAAGAAAAAGAATGACAGTCGAGAACATTTGAATTAATAGAGTTGAAATGTGATAAATTTACAATGACGTTAGTGATGAGGATTATGGCGTGGATGTTGCATGGTGCCTTCACTCACTCTTCACGTTAAAGGTCATTGTCGGGGAAGTTGGCCTTACATTTGCGTGTGAAGCTTCGTTCACTTTCTGTATTCTCTGACTATATTTAAAACATTTGAGTCACGATCATATCTGTGTATATCGTCCTATATTTGCTTTCCGTACACAGATTTCTTCATGGTGACAATGAAAGTGGCAAGGTTGCTACGATCTTTACATATAAAGCTTTTTTAAGTCTTTAATAAAACCTTCATTTTTTTAGTCTTTTATAAATGCTTCATCAAAAGAGGTTTTAAATCACTAAGGTTATTTAGTGCAACTTGTTTATCTTTCCCCTAATTAATTCTACTATTGCGCACCTGCTTTAGAAACTAGGTCGCTAAGGTTCTGAGATACATAATAGTATAAACCATTAACATATCTTTTTAAATTTTAAATAAATTATAATATGAGAGCCCTTGCACTTAATTTTGAATTTTTAGTGGCAGTTTAAGTACTTAGATTTTTTTATTTGTTCAAATTTGAACTATTAAGATGAAAGTACTTTATCTTTATATATATATATATATATGGATGAGGTGGCGAATACCTTCTATGAAATTGAGTTGGCAGTTAATCAAAGGTTCAAAAAAGCCATCATTAAGGATGATGCTCTCAATGTCATTATGATGCTTAACAAGGCACGTAATCCATGTTGGGAAACCAACAATATGATTATCAAATGCATTGACGTCATGACTAGTTGGATGACATCATCTACTAGCACACCTTTCATGAGGGAAATGATATGGTGAATAGACTAACCGCAGTGGGAAGATTTGTAACTAAATCACTTCAAATTTGGTTTGAATTCTAGGACATACCTTAGCAGGCTTGTGTGATGATTAAACTAGATATAACTACATCTGGAAACTGATGCACCTTCCCTAGTACGCATAAATGATGAGGTAAAATCATAATTTAGTAGATGAAGAGACACTTTAGCATTTTCCACTTCTTGATAATGTGATATCCTTCAAAAGCCCTATTCTCTAGTCAATCAACTAAGGGAGTTTCAAGGCCCTTAGTTTTTTAACGCGATGACTGCTCCCTCTCAAAAACTTTTTGAGCGCGATCTTGCCCTGGCATTTGGGACTATGGCTCGTGCCTTCATCCCTGGTCTTGCTTTGATGGCGTCAGGTGGCTCTTTTCCTGGGCCTTCTCTCCTGCGTGGGCTTGGTTCTCTGGGAATTTTTGGATCTTCTTCTTCCATGCCTGGTGGTTTTGCGATCTCCTATACTCATGTAGATCCCTTCGAAGCAGGAATTTGTGGTCTTGGCGCTACTGGTAGGGGGGTTCCTGGACCACTCCTCTTGTGCAGCGTATTTCTGTAAGTAAACCCCTTGTGGTTAATCTTGATACTGATACAGTTGATGAGATTTCAAAAATTGCGGATGACTTCTCTTCTAATATTTTTATCTTTTGTTTTGGGGATTTGTGGACCTCTCTCTCTAATTTACATGCTTAGATTCCCAAGCATTGGGAACCCATCTTAACCAATATTGTTTAGATATACCCTTTGGCAAGGGTTTTTTTATTGTTAAGTTTGAGAATACTGAAGATAGGAAAACTATTTTGTGTGATAGTTGTTTCACTTGGGAGGAGTGTTTTCCCTGATGGTCAAACCTTGGTATCAGGAGTTTGACCCTCTTTCATAGTCCTTTAATAAAATGCCCTTATGGGTAAGATTTTTGAATCTCCCCCTTCATCTTTGGCTAGATTCTATTTTGGAATCTATGGGTGAGGCTATTGGGGATTTCCAAAAGGTGGATTCAGACTCCTCTAAATTTTTTAAGGGGACTTATGCTTGTATTATTGTGGAGGTTGATATTTCCAAGGGTCTTCCTGAGAAGATAACTTTGGCTTCTTCTTTGGGCTCTTGGACTCGGAATCTAGATTATGAGGGTATTTCATTTAGATGTAGAAAATGCCACAAGAATGGCCATCTTACTGTGTGGTGTTTATCTGATAAAGTTAAATCAAAGAAACCACCTTCTTGGTGGTTGGGGGCTTCTTACCACCATTATACGGTTTGCAAAGTCTCTAAGGTCGGGGGTTTGGTTGCTTTCCCTCCTCAAACTAATCATGCTTTACCTAGAGCTTCTATAGATGCCTCTGATGCTTTTGATGTTGTCTTTGAAGCTACTAATGTTGTCTCTGTTGCGACTTTAGTTCAAACTATTAATGTTGTCCCTTCTGGTGTTTCTATTGTTGTCCCTGACCAGATCGTTGATGTTGTCTCTAGCCGTGGTGATATTCCAATCCCTTCAATGGTTTTGAATATGACTTGCCCTTTAGTGGGATCTTCTAGCTCTTGTTTGGCTTGGCAGAAGGTAGCTAAAAAGGTGGAGGATGGATGGACAACAGTTAAGGGAAAACAATTTAAATCTTCCACTCCTTCTTTTGATATGAATTTACATACACATAAGGATGGGAAAAAATGTAAATCTTGATTTCTCGTTGTTGTGGCTGGTTTGGATGTTTTTTATTCCAACTCATAGGAACTATGGTTTGTTCCTTTGGTTTGTTTGGTGGGATACCACAGTTGTATTATGGTCTTTCAATGCCCTATCTTTTCATGCTTTTGTATAAGGTTTCAAGACCTTTCAAATCCTATTTTTACTTAATCAGAATGAAGGGACTTTCATCCCTATAACAATAAGAATTGTGGTACAAATTAATTTTTTGTATTTTACCTAGAATGGGGATGAGAAAATAATTTAAATGCAAAGAATTAAAAGTTTTGCTCATTACTACATTGTCTACATGAATTGAATCCCCCTCTATATATATTTCATATTGAGCTTAAATGTCATTTTCAAGCCTAAATCCAATGCCTTCATCTCTACTTTATTCTTATCCTTCTCCAACTTTCATAGAAAAATCCAATAGAATAATACCATTAGAGTTACAAATGATGTAACCAAATCCTAAGGGCCTAGGATTATCTTGGGATGTCCTATCAAAATTTAATTTGAACTTACTCAAAGAAGGGGGTTGGATCGGTGAAATATTTTATTTTTTCACTATTTTAGGATAAGATTTGATAGAGCCTTATTGAAGAGGCTATTTTTTCAAATTATTTTCATCCTAGAGTTTTGTCTTAGTTAATTTTCCTTTTTCAACTATTAGAAGGATTTGTCCTGACAATCAAACATAGGATTGGTTATTACTTATATAATATTTGAAAGCTCATGAGCTGGGATAAAAGAACATAATTTGTGAGAACTAGTCTTACTATAAACAATAGAAGATTAAAAGATTTCTCTAGAAGGTTGGATTTTGTATAGAACATATTCTTTTTTCTTCTATAAAATTATAAAATCCTTTACGTATATTCCTAGAGAATGGAATGATGTGAAATATTTATTAAAATATGCCTCTGATGTTAATTTCACTTTAAAGGTCTTAGATGAGAAATCCCTATCAATTGCTAAATATAATTAATTTTCTTGACTAGCTTGTAATTAATTTATTTGATCTATTATTTTTTTCTTAATACATTTTATTTTATTAGGTTTATGATTCATTTTACTTCCTAGATGAATGGATCGTTTACCCTTTGAACTTCAATGCTAGATGGTGTTATTTAGAACTTTTTATATAATTTTTTATCATTATATTTTTTTATCAAAATTATGATTAATTATATAAGAAAAATAATAGTCTCTCAATATCTCTAGAGTTATACCTAAATTATAAGAGGGTACATCTTATATCTTATATGTTGATTAAAAAATTTAATTTAATGTAGCCATTAAAACCTTTTGTTTATTAGATTGCAGAGTTCAATTTGACAAAAAAAATTGAATCCAAAGCATTATAAATCATTTAGTATCTTTTATTTCTTTTTGCCAAAAAAATTTGCATCCAAAGCATTATACTACAAATACCTTATGTGACAATTTCCAATTATTTCAAATCTTAAATGAAAATATAATTTAGAAAACTAACTTCAAATTTGTATACCACACTGATGATTATATCAAAGCCTATTATGATGTCTATATATATAATGTACAAATTTATATTTAATTTCATTGTTATAAAGAAATTGTGATCTTCAAAAACATAAATAAAAGTCATGCTAACTGTAGCATCATAAAATAGAAGCACTTCAATTTAGGACTAATTTAGCCCTCTGAGTAAGGGGTTTGGGGTCATGTCAAATGCCTTGAATAGGTCTCATAATTTTTTCTAGCTCTTTCCCATGTTTTGCCCCATTTTCCATTTCTTTTCTGCATAATTCTGGCATCCTGACCTGAAACCCAAAGATTCTTGACCTCAGGGTCAAGGTCAACCTTTTAGGTCAATGTTGACCTTGACCCTGACCTAGGTCTAGGTTGACCTCGACCCTGACCTAGGTCACATTTGACCTCAACACTGACCTAGGTCAAGGTTGACCTCGACCCTGACCTGAGGTCTAAATTTCAAGATTCCAAAGTTTCCAATTTTTGGGTTTTGGAAAGATTTATTTCCCACTTCTGGGTCGGTTGTTTCGGGCTTCAGAATCATAAACTCTTAAATTATATTCAATTTAGGTCCATTTCTAGGGGTAAAAGATTAAATGGGAATTTAATTCTCCTATGTCAGCCTCTCTAGAAGTTTGTGCCCTAGACTAGTGTAAAAGGAAGCCTCTCTCTCTCTCTCTCTCTCTCTCTCTCTCTCTCTCTCTCTCTCTCTCTCTCTCTCTCTCTCTCTCTCTCTCTCTCTCTCTCTCTCTCTCTCTCTCTCTCTCTCATTTCAATCCATCTTTCAATCAAGAAAGTGTGCAATCTCTTTCAATCAAGTATCCATCGAAAAGCAATTATCTCTCAAGCATTCTCAATAAAAGAAGCATTCAAGAAATCATCTACATTTAAGTATTCAAGTTCTCCATTGAAGATCAAGGATTGAAGCATTGAAGCCTTCGGAGGGATTTGGTTCTTGAGCATTCAAGATTCATCATTCAAACCCTAGGTCTATCCATCATGGTGGTGTGATCATCCTTCAAGATCCTTTGTTCATCTTCAAGATCTATTCATTCTCCCTTCAAGGTGGATTCCAAGCATAGAATCATGGAGGTTTTGATTTACATTTGTTAGTATTGAGTCCAAGATTTCATATTAACATACGCGTTTACATTTGAAATATAATTGCATATCATCTATTGAATATCATAGCTTCGTTGTTAGATCTACTTCTACTAGTTGCTAGCATTCTCTATTTCAATTCCATTTTTAAGATTGATTCCAAACTGGGGTTTGACCAAGGAAAAACTCTCATCCAAACAAAAAAATGATTTTTCTTGGAGGAACACATATGAAACAATGAATTTCAATGCAGATCTGGACACCCTTTTGGACAAACTTTTAGGATTTGCAAACTAATTTTCCATAGGAGCAACGCAGGTCAAGGTTGACATAAAGGGGCATGATTGTGCCATTGTATTAGGTCAAGGTCAACCTCTCTCATAAAAATAGAAGGTTTCTATATTTTGAGTTGTCTCTATGTTTCTAGTCCTGATGCGGTTGCAGAATTTCTTGAAACTGAGTACAGACACTAGAAAATAGTGATTTCTGAATCTACTACCTTTCAAGATAAGTGTTTATGTTTTATTAAGTTTTGTATGTCTACAAAATTTTCCATCACACACCCACACATATTAATTTTCCAGTCATCATAGATATAAAAATATATCCTCATATATTTTTATATCTTACAGTTTGGTGAGCTTGCGATAGACAACTCTTTCTTTTGGTGTTAGATGTGTTGCTTCTTTTCCTTAAGATTATCTTTCTTTTATGCTATTACATTTTAAAATTATATATATATATATATATATATATATATATATATATATATATATATATATATATATATATATATATATATATATATATATATATATATATATATACACACACACTCTACAAAATACAAAAATATTTCTTGCATTTCATTTACTATGAAGATTTTTAAGATGCTTTGGTGTGTGGCTATTTTCCTTATTATTCTCCTCTTAGCATCTCTTTGTCCTATTTATGATGTTTATGAGAGTATCATCCATTTAATTATGTTTGTCACTCTTCATGTTTCATTTTCCTATGCTATTGTGTGATTGACTGATACTAGTCTTCCTACTTTCAAAACTTTCATTAAAGATTTTTGTGGTGGACTTATTTCTCTTTTGGATTATGCATGAAGAATTTGGTAGATGATACACCATCTCCTAATCTTCCTAATCCCAATCCTATCCTTCCTAATCTAGTTCCTAATATTCCTAATCCTAATCTTATCCTTCCTAATCTAGTTCCTAACATTCCTAACATGCCTAATTCTCCATCTTCTATTCCTAGTTCTTCCCATACTTATGATGAAGCTCAAACTATGGTTCATGATGTAGATGTGCAAGAATTCTTGGATTTACCTTCCCCTTCTTATGATTCATGATGATATTAAAGGGAAGAGAAAAGAAACTTCTTCTAAGCCTACTATTTCACCTTATACAACCTTTTCCAATGATCATAATAAACAATCACCTCCTGCATAATCTTTACAAGATATGTACACTACAAGATACAATATGATGGCTAAACAAGGTTATAAGGGTTTAGGGCTTGGTGTTAATGAACATGGTATTAAGTATCCAGTTCATATATCCCCTAAACAAAATGTGCATGGACTTGGATTTCGCTTATCGCAATTTAAGGTGATTGATTTTGATCATCGTCCTCCTCTTCATGTTCTTCTTCCAACACCTACCTTAGATTACCCTGATACTCCTCAAGATGTGGCTAACAAGGTGTATGTTTAGTTAATGAATTCCAAGAAAGAAATCTTTAAACCTATGCCAAAAGATGCTCTCTCTAAGTACAAATATCCTTTTCACTATAGTAATATACATTTACTTTCTGATTATGTGCATTTCAAGTTGTATGTTAGGGAAAGATCTGCTTTAGGAATTATATCCCACTCTCCTACAATTTTTCAATTCCTTCATAATTTAGATAATGGGTATCCCCTTGACTCTTCCATAATGCAGATATTTTTTCCTCTTGTCTTTTGACTAGAGGGAAAGAAGTATTTCTTTGAGTTCTCTAGGATGCATTATGCTCTCAACATGTATGTTGTTTTGAGCTTAATTGGTTATCCTTTATGTATTTTCTCCCTATGGTTTTGTATTATGTTCATAATCATTCATAGTGAATAAGTTGAAATGTGAATAAGGTAATAATGGAATGAGGTAAGAGAGAGGTATGTATGATAGAAAATTTTATGGACATACAAAATTAATAAAAAAGGAATACTTATCTTGAAAAGAAGTTGATGAGGAAATCACTATTTTTTGATGTCTGTGTTCAGTTTTAGAGGATTCTACAGCCTACTCAGGACTAGAAATGCCAAGATAGAGAAAACCCAAAAAACTTTTTTCTTTCTGAAGGTAGGTCGACCTTGACCTAGATAGCGGGGCACAATCTTACCCCCCAGTGAAGGTTGACCTTGACCCAAAATAGCTCCAATGGAAATTATGTTCACGGATCTCGAAAGTTTGCCAAAAAGGGTATCCAAATCTAAACTTCAATTCTCTATCATGTATTTGTACCTGCAATAAAAATGGTTTTGTATTTATGATGAGGGGTTTGCCTTGGTCAAACCTCAGTTTGGAATCAACCTTAATAATGGAATTGAAATAGAGAATGCTAGCAAGTAGTAGAAGTAGATCTTACAATGAAGCTATAATATTCAATAGATATGCAATTGTATTTCAAATGTAAACAAGTATGTTTGTATGAAAGCTTAACACAACATTAACAAATCTAAATTAGAACCTCCATGATTGTATGCATGGAATCCATCTTGAGGGAAGAATGAATGGATATTGAAGATGAAGAAACTATCTTGAAATAAGATCACACCACCATGATGGATAGATCTAGGGTTTGAATGATGAATCTTGAATTCTTGAACCAAATCCCTTCAAAGGCTTGAATGCTTGAATCCTTGATCCTCAATAGAGAACTTGAATAGAGATGATGGCTTGAATGCTTCCTTGAAAATGCTTGATGAAATGCTTGCTTGATCTTTCTTGATGATTCTTGACGCTTGATGGAGATATGAAAAGTGGATTTCTTGAGAGATACTTGATAATGGATGGAGAAAATGAGAGAGGAAGGCTTCATTTTATAGTGATCTAAGGCACAAACTTCTAGAGAGGCCAAAATTGGAGATTTAAATCCCAATTAACCTTAACCCCTAGAAATGGACCTAGATTAAATGCAATTTAAGGGTTTACCATTCCAAAATTAGAAATAGCCAACCTAGAGGTGGGAAAATGAAACTTTCCGAAGCCCGATATCCTGAAACCTACGAAACTTGAAATTTGGACCCAGGGTCAGGGTCGAGGTTGACTCTGCCCTAGGTCAGAGTCAAGGTCAACTCTTCCCTAGGTTAGGGTCAAGGTTGACTCTTCCCTATGTCAAGCTTGAGGTTGACCTTGACCTAGGAGGTCAACCTTGACCCTGAAGTGTTATATCTCAGGTTCTGAGGTCTAGGTGCCAGAAAAAGGTTGGAAACATGTGGAGAGAGAAGAACATTGGGAAATAGCCAGATCCATGAAAAGATATATTCAAGGCGCTTGAAATGACCCCAAACCACTTACTCAGAGGGCTAAATGCTCTTAACATGGAAGTGCTTCCATTTTAAGATGATACATTAAGCCCCCACTTTAGCAAGAGTATAGATTCAATGCAAGCTCTTGGTAAAGGAGAAGAAGGAAGAGATCCAAGTGGATTCACAATGAGATAAAACAATATTTAGCTAAGGACACAAGCCCCTAGGGTAAATATTCTAACTCAACACACATGTACAAGGGTGCAAAAACCAAAAAAAACACAAAAGACGGGTTAGCACTAAACAAACCCAAATCAACTAGTAAAGGAAACCTTGCTAAAACATATTTCCTATACTAATATCATATTTGGAAAGCTATCATAAAATTATAAATGATTACATAAGAAAGATAAGAGCAACACAATAAATAACATAACCTCATGATTGAGTCCTACTAGAGAGAGAGAGAGAGAGAGAGAGAGAGAGAGAGAGAGAGAGAGAGATTACTTCACCTAGTAAGATGCCTGCCTTACCATGAATCACCAAGGAGGGAGAGCCAAATAGGTGGCCAACATAATAGTTCACCCAAAAACTATGCTTTGAAATTGTAATGCATGTTCTGATAGTTTTTGGAATACTCATAGATCCACCTTCTTGTATCACTATGAATATGAAATGCGTGTCTCCTTGGGATTTAGCAACTTATATGCTGTTAGCCCACTTTTCATATCATAGCTAATTTCCTTAGAGAGTGGTCTATCTCTACAAAAAATTTCATGGCTTCATGGCTTCTTCTTCAGTCTCTACAATTATTTTTAGGCTCCTGACTCAAACCTTTGCAAATCTTCAAAAATCTAGCCATTGGAAAACACTTTTGTTTTACCCTGGCCCTGTTCTATTTTTATGTTACCTTTTTCGGGCCACTTAAAACCTTTTGACCCATGTGCTTAATTATTTTATCACCTTGCGGGGTCGTGTTCATTTATTTTCCTAGGTGAATCCCCATTTATCTTTTCCTTAGGCCTAGCAAAATTTTTACCTAGGTCCTCGGCACTTATTATTTTCCTAAGTTTGGCGGGATTAATATTTCCTAACTCTCAGAAATTAATTTCTCCTATGTCCTAGCTTATTATTTCATGGGCCCGGCTTTCTAACAACATGTTGATCCTACGGCGGGCACAAGATCTCAAGAAATTTGTCAGAGGCTTGAGATCATGCACCGACCATTGATTCTTCCATGGTTATAGTGTTTCAAATGGTGGGTCCTCAGGTTGCTAGGTTGGGTTGATGTGGCAACTCATTATTGGTTGCAGAGATATGAGGTGGATGTCCTGTCAGGGTTTTCGTGGCCGAGGAGGAAGATTTAAAGGGGCCCGCTTGTCAGTCTTTTGCAATGTGGCAAATTTTAATTTGATAAAGTATCCTACACGACAGGGTGGGGTCATGGTTATGGTGATGTTGGCGAAGATTCAAAATCAATGACGGGCATATGATCTTATGGAATTTGTGAGACCTTTGAGATCATATGTTGTTTGTTCGATCTTCTAGCGAGATGAGTTCTATTGTGGGTCCATTGATAGGTGTGCATAATTGGTGCCTTCTCATTGGTTTTGTCAGTGGGGTCATTTTCCAAGTGGTGCAAAATTGTCAAATTTTATTGGTCCATGGGGTGTTGTGTTGGCGGTTGTCAGTGGGTCCTGTGTTGTCAGAGAATCAACGACGGGCATAAGTTCTTATGAGGTGTGTCAGAGCTATAAGATCTTATGCCCACCATCTAATTCACAAGCTTGCGTGGGTGGGTCCTGTGTCAGGTGACTTAGCGGTTGCAAAAAATGATAGAGTGACATGTGGCACAGAGCAGGCCCATTTACAAGTATCTGATTGGTCTAGCGGTCCTGATAAAAATGGTTAGCGGTGCCGAAAAAGTTCAATGTCAGCACTCATTCGTGAGGAGATTTGGTAGTACTACAAATTGTCTGGCGATTCAGTAAAGGAAGGTCGCATAGTCGCAAAATTATTTAGCAGAGGTAAAAATTGTTTCCTTGAACTGGTGAAATGTCTTTAGTTGCCAGTTCGCCAATATGACTGAGGTTAAAAAATTCCCTTTATTCGCTAAGTCACAAAGTTAAGCGGTGAGTTAGAGTTTCATATCGCGTTCATAAGGATTTACTTTGTCGCATGGTCGCTAAATGGTAACCCGAGGTGTCTGGTTGAGTTAAAGAGATAAAGCTCAAGAAGACATAAGATTGAATAGTCAGGTTATAAAGCTAGATCAGATTTAAGTATTAGCTGCTGATTTCTTATAGGTGCCACAAAGTGACCATTGTTATTTAATTTCAAATTTCTGCAGAGGGTTTCCAGTGACAAGAGGTACCAAAATTCATGGTCTAGGCAGCTGTTTTCAACTGGTTTGATGGCGGTACATGTTGCAGTCTGGTCCAAGGGGCCTGATGATTGATTTGGAGAGATGTTTTTTATGTCGTGAGGGTATAGTTTTTGTTGCTCGAGGCATGTTGCAGGCATCTAAAAGGACTGATTGCCTTATATTTTCATTGATTTTTAGTACTTTCTCAGAGATCTACAATGAGGGCTAATCTTTCTCAGGCATGGTCGACTGGTTCTCATCCCCTGTAATTAATTTCTTGACTGTTTCAGTTGGTGTGGTGGTTGAAACCCTAACCCTAGCTACCCTAAGCTTATTGCATTCTCTTTGAGATTCCCAAGGCAGCTAGTTATATATGTGGTAAGTTTTTTTATTTTGTAGCGGTTCCAATTTCCTTGCTAGATTTGGCTCCATTTTGAAGAGTCCTTTTCTGGTAGATATTTTCCTTTTCTCTACATTTAGAGTTCCCTCTTTCCTCTCTGGTTTTCAGATAATATAGTGCATATTGTAACAGATTTATCTTATGTATGATGATTTAATATATTTTACTATTATCAGATTATTTCCATTTGAGTTTCAGACCTATTGATTGAAGCATCAAGGGTGGTTCCATCTTTCTATTTGCATTTCCTATGTGTCTGCAATAGAGTTGTTTTCGCAGAAGCAACTAGGTTTGGGATTGGTTTTCAGTTGTGTATCAACTAGGGTATCAAGGGTACCTTATGTTTGTCTTCCAGTGGATGTTGGTTAATGTATTACTTATTTATAGGTCTCTTCTAAGGGGATAGTTAATATCCTTTGAATGAGTGATAGCACAGTTGGGAACACAGGTGGATTGTTGAAGTATGACTTGATTAATGGTGTATGTTTGGTGTAAGGCATCGGCATATTGGGTATATTGTTTTCTTGTTTCATAGCTTTCTCTTGCAATAGGGTATTTGACTTTGTGGCCCACTGGATAAGGCACTGGTCTATGAGAGACTTAGGGCATCTTAGGGGTCTCTTCAACCCAACATTAAAATCATTCAAATACCTTTCCCTTTCATGTTGTAGTAAAAATAGGAGGTCCTTTCTAGTGTTTAGACTCAATTCTATGCAACTAGGGCTTTTGCATATGAATTAGCTGCATTGGGGTACAAGTTATCTGAAGGGGTTTGGAGACTGTTCCACAATAATCTATCTATAGGCCTTTTGTTTGTCATGAGGTGTCTTGAGTGTGTAGATGAGGCAATACCCACCTGAGTGATGTGGAGCTCAAAGAAGAAGGAGGATGTTCTTTATCCTCATCAATTGGACTATTTCCTTGTCAAACTTGAGTGCCTACCCTGAAGAATCAAGCCCATCTATTGATTCAAGTTTCATCCTGCAAGGAAAAGATCCAACTAATTGGCGACTCTACTGGGGACTCAAATAAGTTTACCAATAAGTGTATCCCATAGTCTTGCTATATTCATTTTGGGGAAGAATCTCATAAATGTCATAATCTGAAAGTTGTTTTCAGATCAGCAAATGTATTACCTGGATTTGTTGCAAAGATTCAAAATTATTATTTGTGACTTTGCTGTGAGGAGTGCCCAGAATCTATTGGTGCTTCAAAGGAGATTAGTAAAAATTTGTTTCCTCTGAAAAAAGGGTGGCGACTCTATACTAGAACGAACCTGAGGTGTGTAACCTTATTACATTTTTTAGTCAGATGAGAAGAGAGCAACAACAATCAGCAAAGGTCCCTAGGTATTCTCCATTAAATATTTTATGTTTTTGCATGGTCCTTATCAAATGGTTTTTTCATTAAAGGAAGGACATATAAGTGTGAAGTATGTAAGAAAGATTCAGTGAAAAAAGAAGGTTAGTTTCAAGTATAGATTTCCTATCATTAGTATGGAAGATTTTAAAGTGGGTGTGCAAAGGCTATAGCTAGTGATGGATGTTTAGAGGGTTTCTTTTGTCAAAGGCTATGTGCCATTTTGTTATGATGGCATACTTGGTTTCCCTAATAAGATCCCTGATAAAATCTGGGGATATTTACCAAAGTATGATGGGGACCAGTATCAGTTATCAAGGAAACATGTTCAGTGCTTTGCTAATGTGATGAGTGATTTTGATGTTTTCCATGAAGACCTATGGATGAAATTGTTTGTTCAAACTCTAGAAGGTGATGCTAGAGACTGGTTCTCTTTTCTACCAGCATGTTCTATTTCATCTTGGAGTGAGAAGCATTTGGCCTTCATGGAGCAATTTGGAGAAAGGGTAAGCATATCCGATTCTTATGATAAGTTTTTAAGGATTCATATTAAGAATGGTGAGCTTGTCCCTGAGTTTAATATCAGACTTGCAAGAGTATTGAATGAAATCCCTAAGAGTTATAGACCCAATTATCAAGTGTGTGTGAATGTCTACTTCAATGCATTTGATAAGAAAATGAGTTACATACTGAGGGATAAAGAACCTAGGTCATTGTATCAGGCATTTATGATTGCAATGAATATTGAAAACAATTTGAAATATGGATTGATCAGAGGTCATTTTTCCATGAGTGTGTGCTAGTAGAATGAATATGAAAGAAAAGAAGAAGGTAGTGTTGATACCACAATTCCAAATCAGTGCATCAATACTTCTATTGTAGTTTGCAATCAAGTTGAAATGTCAAATCAGAATATGTGTATAAATGTTGTTGAGTATTTTACTACTGATGAGACATGTATTCAGGATGCTACAACAGTAAGACATTTTTCAAACCTTGATAGAATTGAGCAGTATGATAGTGTTCAGAGTTGTAGATTAGATACTGCAGTCAATTCTTGTAATCCTGATTATAAACATGATTTTTCTAGTGTTCCTAGGCATGAGGTTGTTGCTTCTATATCTCAATGTTATGCAAACAAAGAGGCTGAAAATTATGTCTCTACTGATTTGTTTGAAGTTGCTACACAAGATGAGGAATATGATTCACAGGCATATTGGTCATAGTTTGAGGAACATAGTGCTGAAAGTAGTTACTCGGGTGAGAGTGATGAAGGCAATGATGTTGAGGTGTCTTCATATGAGTCAGATGCAAAATGGGAGGAAGAAAGTAATGATGGAAGTGAACATTCCTTTGACAGTCAAGGTATGTTTTCATTTTATGAATCTGAAAATGAAAGTGCATCTCAGTTTTTGCATTGTACAAATCAACTTGAGTGTGAAGATGTTGAGAGTAATTTGTCCTCAAAATATGAAGATAAAGAAATAGTAATTTAGTGTGATATCAATGAAGATAAACATGAAGATTTGAGTAAGGGTTCATCTAATGGTCCTGCATTAGATAATGAGGCTACAACATATAGTAGAGAGTTTAGGAGTGAACCATGGTTTTGCTATGATATTTTTTCTAAATAGGATAATGAAGAAGATGTAAGTATGAACACTATATGTTTGGTAGGTGACATTGACTGTGAATCTTCATATAGTTTTGATTTTTCTTCATATGTTGAGAATCTCCATAAAGATGAAATGGGTGGTAAGTTTAAAGTGTTTTCTAATACTTTATATGACGAGGACTGCGATGATGATCAACCCATTTTCTGTTATAATTTGCAACAAGGAGTATTGCATGGAAGTATCAATCCATTGTTTGAAGAGCACATGGAGGCTTTAGATGTAGCAGAAGTTGATAATGATGACATGTGTGAGTGTAAAAGTGATTATTCTCTTGAACTCCTACCAACTACACCTAAGGATATGCAAGGTCAAGGTATGAATGAAGATTTTTACCAAATAAAGTGTGTGACTTTTGCATTTCAGATTTATGGCATACATGAATCAGTAGATAAGGATCAGTTTCAATTTGATGATAATATTCATGAGTATTTTGAATGTTTCTTTCATAGTGAGAAAGGTGATGAAAATGCTTTAGGTTTCTACATGCATTATGAGAATGAAGACAAAGGTCTTGTTTTTCTTGAGCGATTGATTGAGAATGTTTATATGCTTGGTGAAACAAATAGGAATAAAATTTTAGGCTTACCTCAAGAAGAAAGAAATGAAAATCAGGTATATGATAGAGGTAAGAAGTTTTGAAAGTTTCCAGTGGTTCATGGCCATGGTTTGTACATAATAGGGATAGTTTTCCTGCTCTTGTCAAAGTTGTTTGAGAGAGGTTTTGTGGGGTGGTCTACTTCTCCCAGAAATCTGAATTATTTCCATGCCTGTAAAAGACATGCATCCCCAAAAAGAGCCACTATTAGCCCACTTTTCATATCATGGCTAATTTCCTTAGAAAGTGGTCTATCTCTGCAAAACATTTCATGGCTTCATGACTTATCCTTTGGTCTCTACAATTATTTTTAGGGTCTTGACTCAAACCCTTGCAAATATTCAAAAATCTAGCCATTGGAAAAACCTTTTGTTTTACCCTGGCCCTGTTCTATTTTTATGTTACCATTTTTGGGCCACTTAAAACCTTATGACCCATGTGCTTAAATATTTTATCACCTCATGGGGTCATGTTCCTTTCTTTTCCTAGGCAGATCCTTGTTTATCTTTTCCTTAGGCCCAACAAAATTTTTCCCTAGGTCCTCAGTGCTTATTATTTTCCTAAGTTTGGCGGGATTAATATTTCCTAACTCTTCACAATTAATTTCTCCTATGTCCTGGCTTTTTATTTCATGGGATCAGCTTTCTGACAACATGTTGATCATATGGTGGGTGCAAGATCTCAAGTGATGTGTCAGAGGCTTGAGATCATGCACCAACCGTTGATTCTTCCATGGTTACAGCATTTCAAATGGTGGGTCCTCAGGTTGCCAGGTTGGGTCGATGTGGCAGCTCATTATTGGTTGCAGAGATATGAGGTGGATGTCCTATCATGGTGTCTGTGGCCGAGGAGGAAGAGTTAAAGGGGCCCACTTGTTAGTCTTTTGCATTGTGGAAAATTTTAATTCCATAAAGTATCCTACACGGCAGGGTGGGGTCATGGTTATGGTGATGTTGGCGAAGATTCAAAATCAATGACGCGCGTATGATCTTATGGAATTTGTCAGACATTTGAGATCATACACTGTCCGTTCGATCTTCTAGGTGAGATGAGTTCTATTGTGGGTCCACCGATAGGTGTGCATAATTGGCGCCTTCTCATTGGTTGTGTTAGTGGGGCCATTTTCCAAGTGGTGCAGAATTGTCAAATTTTATTTGTCCATGGGGTGTTGCATTGGCGGTTGTCAGTGGGTCCTGTGTTGTCAGAGAATCAATGATGGGCATAAGTTCTTATGAGGTGTGTTAGAGCTATAACATCTTACACCCACCGTCTGATTCACAAGCTTGAGCGGGTGGGTCCTATGTCAGGTGACTTAGCGGTTGCAACAAATGACAGAGTGACATGTGGCATAGAGTGGGCCCATTTACAGGTATTTGAGCGGTCTAGTGGTCCTAATAAAAATGGTTAGCGGTGTTGACAAAGTTCAATGTGATCGCTCATTCACGATGAGATTTGGCTGTACTCCAAATTGTCTGGCGATTCAGCGAAGGAAGGTCGCATAGTTGCTAAATTATTTAGCAGAGTTAAAAATTGTTTCCGCGAACTAGTGAAATGTCTTCAGTCGCCAGCTCACCAATATGACTGAGGTTAAAATGTTCCCTTTATTCGCTAAGTCACGGAGTTAAGCGGTGAGTTAGAGTTTCATATCGCGAATAAGGATTTTCTTTCTCGCATGGTCGCTAAATGGTAACCCGAGGTGTCTAGTTGAGTTAAAGACATAAAGCCCGTGAAGACATAAGATCGAATGGTCAGGTTATAAAGCTAGATCAAATTTAAATATTAGCCACCGATTTCTTATAGGCGCCACAAAGTGACCATTGTTATTCAATTTCAAATTTCTATAGAGGGTTTCCAATGATAGGAGGTACCAAAATTAATGGTCTAGGCAGCTATTTTCAACTGGTTTAATGGTCGTAGGTGTTACAGTCTGGTCCAATGGGCCAGATGATTGATTTGTAGGGATGTTTTTTGTGTCGTGAGGGTATAGTTTTTGTTGCTTGAGGCATGGAGGCGGCTAAAATGACTGATTGCCTTAGATTTTCATTGATTTGCAGTACTTTCTTAGAGATCTACCATGAGGGAAAATCTTTCTCAGGCATGGCCAACTGGTTCTCATCCTTTGTAATTAATTTCTTTACTGTTTCAGTTGGTGTGGTGGTTGAAACCCTAACCCAAGCTACCCTAAGCTTATTGCATTCTCTTTGAGATTCCCAAGGTAGCTAGTGGTATATGTGGCAGGTTTTTTGATTTTGTAGGGGTTCCAATTTCCTTGCTAGATTTGGCTCTTTTGTAAAGAGTCCTTTTCCGGTAGATATTTTCCTTTTCTTTGCATTTAGAGTTCCCTCTTTCCTCTCTGGTCTTCAGAAAATACAATGCATATTGTACCAAATTTTTCTTATGTATGAGGATTTAATATATTTTACTGTTATCAGATTGTCTCCATTTGAGTTTCAGACCTATTGATTGAAGCATCAAGGGTGGTTCCATCTTTCTATTTGCATTTCCTATGTGTCTGCAATAGAGTTGTTTTCACAGAAGCAACTAGGTTTGGGATTGGTTTTCAGTTGTGTATCAACTGGGGTATCAAGGGTACCTTATGTTTGTCTTCCAATGGACGTTGGTTAATGTATTACTTGTTTATAGGTCTCTTCTAAGGGGAGAGTTAATATCCTTTGAATGAGTGATAGCATAATTGGGAACGCAGGTGGATTGTTGAAGTATGACCTAATTAATGGTGTATGTTTGGTGTAAGGCATCAACATATTGGGTATATTGTTTTCTTGTTTCATAGCTTTCTCTTGCAATAGGGTATTTGACTCTGTGGCCCATTGGATAAGGCACTGGTCTATGAGAGACTTAGGGTATCTCAGGGGTCTCTTCAACCAAACATTAAAATCATTCAAATACCTTTCCCTTTCATGTTGGTAGTAGTAATAAGAGGTCCTTTCTAGTGTTCAGACTCAATTCTATGCAACTAGGGCTTTTGCATATGAATTAGCTTCATTGGGGTACAAGTTATTTGAAGGGCTTTGGAGACTATTCCACAATAATCTATCTGCAGGCCTTTTGTTTGTCATGAGGTGTCTTGAGTGTGTAGATGAGGCAATACCTGCCTGAGTGATGTGGAGCTCAAAGAAGAAGGAGGATGTTCTTTATCCTCATCAATTGGACTCTTTCCTTGTCAAACTTGAGTGCCTACCCTGAAGAATCAATCCCATCTATTGATTCAAGTTTGGTCCTGCAAGGAAAAGATCCAACATGTGCATTACCTATAGAGGATTTAACATATTGAAAATTGAAAAATGTGTGTCTCTTTAGGATTTAGCAACTTATGTGTGATACCTTCAAAGGATTTAGCATGTAAATAAAAAAATATAGTACAAGGGAGACCCTATATATGCCCCCCTCCTTATCGCGGCTGTCTACTAGACATGACAAGGAAAAGGAAGAGGATACCTACTTCACAATGTAAGGAGATATCCTATTTACAACAATGTATACTACATTCCTAGCGAAGGGTATTGTCCCTTACATTCAAGAGCCTAGATTATTATGAAAAGGATATGCAACTTAAGGAAAAAGGATCCTCAAAGAAAAAGATCTTATCACCAAGACCCCCACCATAGAGGAGTGCTTTTAGATAAAATATCATCTTTCAGAGATAAATCGGGTGGGAACAAATATTCAATCATCAATCCCCCTGCAAAGAAGAGGAAGAGGAATCTTTGGAATGGGGGAAACAACTCTAACACCAAAGCAAGGGTAAGAGTTTATAAAGAACATAATTTTCAACATAGAGAAGAGGTATTGACCTAGAACAACAACCTCTTCTATAAAAGAAAGGTTATCCATAGTTAAAATATCTGTCAATATCATGAAATAATATTGCAATATAAATAAATGCCACTAAGCTAAGGAAATAAATTGCCTAGATAAAGAGAAAGAAGGAAGAACCTTGCCCCCAAGAATGAAAGCAAGGGATACCTTTACAAAACAAATGTCTTAGAAAAGATATCTTGAGTATAGAATATATGAATGATTATAAACATAATACAAAATCATAGAGAGATAGGAAGAAAGAATACCAATTAAGCCTAGGATAAAATATTCCAAGAGCTTAATGGATCCCATAAGACTGGATGGAAATATAGCTCTTGCCCCCAAGTCCAGCGACAAGAGCAAAAAATGTGAATAAGTTGAAATGTGAATAAGGTAATAATGGAAGGAGGTAAGAAAGAGGTATATATGATGGAAAATGTTATGGACATAAAAACTTAATAAAAGAGGAATACTTATCTTGAAAAGAATCTGATGAGGAAATCACTATTTTCTGATGTCTGTGTTCAGTTTTGGAAGATTCTGCAACCTGCTTTGGACCAAAAATGCCAAGATAGAGAAAACCCATAAAAATTTTGTCTTTTTGAAGGTAGGTCGACCTTGACCTAGATAGTGGGGTACAATCTTACCCCAAGGCACAATATTACCCCCCACTGAAGGTCGACCTTGACCCAAAACAACTCTGACATAAATTCTGTTCACAGATCTTGGATGTTCACCGAAAAGGGAATCTAGATCTGAATGACAATTCGCTATCCTATACCTGTACGTACAAGAAAAATGGTTTTGTTGTTTGGATGAGTGGTTTACCTTGATCAAACCCTGGTTTGTAATCAACTTTAATAATGGAATTGAAATAGAGAATGCTAAAAAGTAGTAGAAGTAGATCTAATAATGAAGTTGGGTATGTGTAGGATCACGGTATGCCAAACTAGGCTCTTAAGTGGCAATGAAAATTTAGAAAATTAGGTTTAGGCAAGTTGTCATAAAAATTTGAACAAGTTATAAATATTATATAAAAAATATGTAAGAAGAGATCTATGGAAAATTAAATTTAATTTCTAAGATACTGGGCCTTTTTTGAAAAACAATTAGTCTATATGTTAAAAATTTCAAATTTCAATGTAGTAGTATGAAAATTTCAAGAGAAAAATAAGAAGTAGGTGTATGTCTGACCACCTTAAACATAATCAAACGATACTTTTATTTTAAAAAATTCTAGATGTAAGTAGTAGATTCATGTCCGTATGTGACACATTTTTTTGTAATTTTTTTCCAAGTAAATAATTAATTATGATTTTTCTTCTACAACTTTTTCAGAATACAAAAACTCTCATGTCCGACTATGTTAACTTAGTCTAAACTTTATCAAATTGAAATTTTTTTAAATTTTTCTTGCAGTAGGAAAAACATATAATGCGACACATGTTTTGGATTTCAAAAATGTTATACAGTTTGGAAGTTATAGGTATTTTTTAATAAGTCTATCAATCAGGACTAGAAACATAACAAGTAGGCGTATGTCTGACCACATTAAACAAAATCAAATGATAATATTTTTTCATAAGATTCTAGATAAAAGTAGTAGACTTGTGTCCAGATGTGATGTATATTTTTTTATATTTTTTTTCTAAGTAAATAATTAATTATGATTTTTTTTCTATAAATTTTCATGAATATAAAAACTCTTGTGTCTAACCACCTTAACTTAGTCTAAACTTCATCAAATTGAAACAATTTATTATTATTATTATATTAGTTTAAGCATAGAATATAATGTATATTTCATATTTTAAAAATATTATATTTTTTGAAAGTTACTGTTGTTTTTCAAAGAGTCTATCAATCACAAATTTTTTTTCACATCGCCGCGTTTTGGCATACCATGATCCTGCACATACCCAACTATGATATTCAATAGATATACAATTGTATTTCAACTGTAAACAAGTATGTTTGTATGAAAGATTGAACACAACATTAACAAATGTAAATCAAAACCTCCATGATTGTATGCTTGGAATCCACCTTGAGGGAAGAATGAATGGATCTTGAAGATGAACAAAGGATCTTGAAAGAAGATCACACCACCATGATGGATAAATCTAGGGTTTGAATGACGAATCTTGAATTCTTGAACCAAATCCCTTCAAAGGCTTGAATGCTTGAATCCTTGATCTTCAATAGAGAACTTGAATAGAGATGATGGCTTGAATTCTTCCTTGAAAATGCTTGATGAAATGCTTGCTTGATCTTTCTTGATGATTCTTGACACTTGATGGAGATATAAAAAGTGGATTTCTTGAGAGATACTTGATAATGGATGGAGAAACTAAGAGAGGAAGGATTCCTTTTATAGTGATCTAGGGCACAAAATTCTAGAGAGGCTGACATTGAAGAATTAAATCTCAATTAACCTTAACTCCTAGAAATGGACCTAGATTAAATTCAATTTAAGGGTTTACAATTCTAAAATCTGAAACAGCCAACCTGGAAGCAGGAAAGTGAAACTTTCCGAAGACCGATATCCCGAAACCTCCGAAACATGAAATTTAGACCCAAGGTTAGGGTCGAGGTCAAATCTTCCCTAGGGAAGAGTCGAGGTTTACTCTACCCTAGGTCAGGGTTGAGATTGACCTTGACCAATGAGGTCAACCTTGACTCTGAGGTATCAGATCTTAGGTTCTCAGGTCCAGGTACCAAAAAATGGCTAGAAACAGGTGGAGAGAGAAGCAGAATAGGGGAAAATAGCTAGATCCATGCAAAGATCTTTTCAAGGTGCTTTCCAGAAAGTGCTTCCATTTTAAGATGATATAGATAGTTGTCTTTTATTATTCAAGATATCTTTTCTAAAGATATTTTTTTTGCAAAGGTATCCCTTGCTTTCATCCCTAGGGGGAAAGGTTCTTCCTTCTTTCTCTTTGTCTAGGCCTCTGCTTTCCCTAGCTTAGTGGCATTTGTTTATTTTGCAACATTATTTCGTTATACTGACTAAGGTTTTGGCTATGGATATCCTTTTAGGTGAGAGGTTGTTTTCCTAGGTCATCACCTCTTCTTTATTTTGCAAATTATGTTCTTTATAAACTCTTACTTTTGTTGTAGGGTTAGATTTTGATTCCTTTGTTCTAAGATTCGAATTCCTCTTGATTATTAGGGGCTTGATGATTTAATCTTTGGTCCCTCTTGGTTTTTATTTGAAAGATGTTATTTTATCTAAAGCACTCCTCTACGGTGGAGGTCTTGTTGATAAGATCTATTTCTCTTTGAGGATCCATTTTCCATAAGAGACATATCTTTTTTTATGATTATCTATGCTCTTTGATGTAAGGGTCAATACCCTTCACTAAGAATATAGTGTACATTACATTGTTAAGAGGAGATTGACCCTTCGCTAAGAATATAGTGTACATAACATTGTTAAGAGTATATCTCCTTACCTTGTAAAGTAGGTATCCTACATCTCTTCCTTATCTTGTGTAGTAGGTAGCCATAATAAGGAGGGAGGAATATATATGGCCTCCCTTATGCTATAGTTTTCAATTAGAAATATGCTAAATCCTCCGAAGGTAATGCACATAAGTTGCTAAATCCTGAAGAGACATGTATTTTTCAATTTCAAATATGTTAAATCCTCCAAAGGTAATGGACATAAGTTGCTAAATACTGAAGAGACACGTATTTTTTCATTTCAAATATGCTAAATCCTTGGAAGCTAACACATAGAAGATGTTAAATCATGAAGAGATACACATTTCATATTCATAGTGATACAAGAATGTGGATCTATAGGTATTCCAAAAGCCGTCAGAAGATATATTACAGCTACAAAGCATATATTTTAGGTGAACTATCTAGTTTGGATACCTATTGGGCTCTCCCTCCTTGGTGATTCACGGTAAGGTGGGCATCTTACTGGGTGAGGTAATCACTCTCGCTTTTCTCTCTTTTCACTTTCATACTAGTAGGATTACATTATGAAGCTATGTTATTTATAGTGTTTCTCTTGTCTTTCTTATGTAATCATTTATGATTTTATGATAGCTTTCCAAATATGATATTAGTATAGGACACATTTCTGAACAAGGTTTCCTTTTCTAGTTGATTTGGGTTAGTTTTTGTACTAACCCCTCTTTTTATGTCTTCTAACTTTGTCTTTATTTTGTCTTTATTTTTTCACCCTCGCACATATATGTGGAGTTAGAATCCTTGGCTCGGGGGCTCATGTCCTCAACTAAGTGATATTCTATCTTGTTGCAAATTCACTAGAATCTTTCTTCTCCTTTACCAAGAGTCTGCATTAAATCCATACTCTTGCTAAAGTGGGGGCTAAATGTAGCATCGGAAAATGGAAGCACTTCCATTTAGGACTGGTTTAGCCCTCCAAGTAAGTGGTTTGGGGTCATGGTAAATGCCTTGAATAGGTCTTTGACTTGTTTAGATTGCTTTTTTCCCTATTCTTCCCCATTTTCCACTTCTTTTCTGCATAATACTAGCATCCTGACCTGAAACCCTAAGATTCTTGACCGAAGGGTCAAGGTCAACCTCAACCCTAACCTAGATCATGGTCGACCTTGACCTTGACCTAGGTCCAAATTTCAACATCCTAAAGTTTCTAGATGTCAGATGTCAAAAAGATTTATTTCCTGCTTCTGAGTCGGCTATTTTGGGCTTTGGAATGGTAAACTATTAAATTATATTTAATTTAGGTCCATTTGTAGGTGTAAAGGCTTAAATGGGAATTTAATTCTACTTTTTCATCCTCTCTAGAAGTTTGTGCCCTAGAATAATATAAAAGGAAGCCTTCCTCTCTCTCATTTCAATCCATCTTTCAATCAATCAAGTGTGCAATCTCTTTCAATCAAACATCCATTGAAAAGAAATTATCTCTCAAGAATTCTCAATTAGAGAGGCACTCAAGAAATCATCTACATTCAAGTATTCAAGTTCTCCGTTGAAGATCAATGATTGATGCATTCAAGCCTTTGGAGGGATTTGGTTCAAGAATTCAAGATTCATCATTCAAACCCTAGATATATCTATCATGGTGGTGTGATCTTTCTTCAAGATTCTTTGTTCATCTTCAAGATTTATTTATTCTCCCTTCAAGGTGGATTCCAAGCATACAATCATGGAGGTTTTTATTTACATTTGTTAGTGTTGAGTCCAGGATTTCATATTAGCATACTTGTTTTCATTTCAAATACAATTGCATATCTATTGGATATCATAGCTTCGTTGTTAGATCTACTTTTACTACTTGCTAGCATTCTCTATTTCAATTCCAGTTTTAAGGTTGATTCCAAACTGGGGTTTGACCAAGGCAAACCCCTCATAAAAAAGAAACCTATTTTTCTTGCAGGAATATGTAGGGAACAACAAATTTTAGTGCACATCTGGACACCCTTTTCAAAAAACTTTCAGGATCTGCGAATGGATTTTCCGTTAGAGTAGCGCAGGTCAAGGTCAATATAAAGGGGCACAAGTGTGCCCCCATATTAGGTCAAGGTCGACCTTTCTTATAAAAATAGAAGGTTTCTAGGTTTTCTCTATCTCTGTGTTTCCATTCCAAATCCGGTTGTAGAATTTCCCAAAACTGAGTACAGACACCAGAAATTATGATTTCTGAATCTGATACCTTTCAAGATAACTGTTTATATTTTATTAAGTTTTGTATGTCCACAACATTTTCCATCACACACCCACACATATTATTTTTCCACTCATCATAGATATAAAAATATATCCTCGTACATTTTTATATCTTACACTAACTAATATGAAAATAAAAGTTATATTTGTTCTTAAATTAAAATATTCTATATAGGAAAAGGACAAAGGGTTTAGTATTGCATCACTTCTCTGCATCCTTCTATCCTTTCATACTACAGTTATTGTGGGAATCCACTTGATATTTATGGCTCCGGCCATCATTCACCCAACAATTGATGTCAGTGTTGGTGTGGTGATGGATAGGAATGGCACCTCCAAGAAAGAGACCTGACAAGTTTGTTCCCAAAGTGTTTCACGAGGTATGTCCTAGCCTGATATTATTTTGCTAATAATTCATGAGTTTGATGATGCATGTACTTGGCTTGATACACATACTCTCATTGGTTATTTTCTTAGATGCAACCCTCCTAAAAATGTTATTAAGGATTGGGTTGCAAAATCCTGGACTCCTCATGGAATCCGCTTGGATGGCATTACGAGTCTTACCAAGGGTTTTTTTTGGTTTTGGTTTTCTAATCCCACCCATGTGGATACTAATTTTGCCAAAGGACCCTAGAATCTTAGGGCTTCCCTTTTAGTCTTCCAATGCTAGTCTCAAGAATTTTCTTTCTCTAACAACAAGAAAATGAAGGATCCTGTGTGGGTCAATTTTCCTGGTCACCCTCTACCCTTTTGGCCTTTCATTCATGACATTGCACAAATGCTAGGTAGAGTTATTTGTAGCGAGCATGATCATTTTCTTAATGCATGACCTCCAAAAAGTCTATGTGTTGAGGTCGACCTTTTTAAGGACCTTAAAGAGTCTGTTGAGATTTAGATTGGTGAAACCACCTTCACTTAGAAGGTGCTTTATCTCAACCTTCCCAACACATGTTATCATTGTCAATCTACAAAGCACAATATTAAGGACTTCCCTTTGGCAGTGCCTCATACCAAATCTCCTCCTAAGGATTCTAGTTCTCATCCAGCCAACTCTAGAAAAAAGAAGAAATTAAGAAAGATAATTGGGTTATAGTCGACCACAAGAACAAGCTAGCCAAGACTATTGTTTTGGCTTCCACATCTCAGCGGCCACCTCCTCCTGCTAAGGCTCATGTTGACAAAGTTACTCCAAATTCAAATCTTTCCCTGTAGGGGAAGGATGTTTTTTATTCTAGTGTTAAACCTCCTTGGGTCCGCACACCTTAGGCGATTTCCACAATTTCTTCCCCTCTTCCTTTTTTCCATTCTCATAGCCCTCCTGGGCGTCCTGAGACTAGGATTGAGGTCATGCAAGAAAAAATGAAAAATATTTCTATGGATTCCTCTGGGAATGATTTTACTCCAGTATATTTGTCAAATAGTTTTTCCTCCCTTAGGGAAGGTGATGGTATGGTCGACACTATTTTCTCATGAAGTACATAGATCATGGAATGTTTGAGGTCTAATAGACCTGCCCAAAAAGAATTTTGTCAGGGATGTGCATTGTTTTGTTAGTCATCTAGATGTTTTATGCCTCTAGGAAGTTAAAATTTCTGGGGTTTTTCTTGATTCTACTTGCAAGGTTATTTGTCTTAAGAGCCTTTCTCTCAGTTCTCAACACAAGACTGGTCAAGATGGATTTGTTACTCTCACTTCTCCTCCTTGCATTCTTTTTTGGTTAATCATGGCTCAGATCCCATGCAGAGAAGTGTTTGGGCCACATTCATTATTGAGAATCATTTTTTTTGGCATTGTTAAAGTTTATTTTTCTAATGATGTTGTTGAGAGATCTCACCTTTTGGCATTGTCTTGCGGATTCTATACCACTTGCAACTTGGATTTTTTGTGGTGATTTTAATATGGTTGAAATGGATTGTGATAAGGATGGCATTTTGACTTTTTGATGGACAGTTGGTGAGAGAGAAGCCTGGCACTACATGCACAATAAATTAGGGCTTTTTATCCCAATTTTGGTCATCATCGTCCTAATGGGGTTTGGCACACTTGGTCTAACTTCAGAGCTTCCTCTCACATAATTCATAAAAGGCTTGATCGTGCTATGATCTCGGCACAATATTTTTTTTAATCTTTTCTCAAAAAGTAAGCCTTACCAGTTACTCCTCTTATTGATGTGACCTTGTCAGATTATTTTACCATTCAATTTAATATTTTTTGGTAGATAGCTAAGGCGCGGCCTCCTACCACTCAATTATTTTTTAATACTTATATCTTTCACCACCCTCCAGAGTGGCCCATAGTCACTGGGTTTGGAACCTCAAGCCTAGGCCTTCACATTTGCTTGGCTGGATTCAATGGTTGAATGATGCCATTCAGTGTATGATATGCTTTCTATGCATTTATGGAAGGAAACTTACCAAGTATCGTAGTAGATGCTATGATGTCAACACCAAAGCTATTCATGTTGCCACATAGGCCTTAGCTCAAGATCCTTTCAATCAAGACCTACAACTGCAGCTTGCTAAGCTTTGTCATTAGAAGCAAGTTGCACACAATTATGCTGCCAGAGTTGCTTAGATCAAAGCTCATATGCACTGGTTAAAAGTTGGAGACCAAGCATCTAAAGAATTTTTTTCCACTCTCTGTGCTCGTCATACCAATGTGGGCATAACTAGGATTAAAGAAGGTCAATGCCTCCTCACGGAATTTCTTGATATCTTGTAGGCCTTTGTTCATCATTATGAACAAGTTTTTGCCACTTAGGGATCTTCTTAGGCTAGCAAGAAAGCTCTTGCTAACTGCATTGTTGTTGTCCCTCAACGTGTCTCCTCTTAGCGAGCTTTCTGTGATCAACTACTTACCTGGTAGGATCTTTGTGAAGCTATTTTTTCTATGGATGATGATAAAGCCCCAGGATGTGATGGCTTTCCTTGTGAATTCTATAAATCCATCTAGGACGCCATTGGTTGTGATTTACATTAGGTCTATTTTGAAGCCTTTCATTCCCATTATCTTGGGGACATCATCAACCAAGGTAATATTAAATTTATTCCCAAATCTGGTGACGATGACCCCACAATAGTGGGTTACACTTTTTTAGACATGCTGATTTTTCCTGAAATAACACATTTTTAATAAAATATGATTATTTAAGCCTTGTGAGGTTCCATTTGAAGGAATTAATTACAAATGGTTAGCTCAAATCCTCTTAGATAAAAAAAAAAACATTGATATAACATCCATACTCCTCATTCATACATGCAATGGAGTCTCATTCCAACCTATTAAAATGAGGACAAAAAATCACTTTGACTTTATCATTTGAGAGATCAAATGTATCCATTTAACAAACCTATCTATGTAGTAAGGTACTATTGAGAAAAATATTTTGCCGTTTGTATACCTCTATGTTTGACACTTATGGAGAAATTGTAAATGAGAGAAAACATATCTAAAAAATATCTATGCCCTAGGTATTTAATTTATCTTCTATAAAAAAAATGAAATAGGAGAAATACATGATAAGTTATAAGCTATGTAGTAAATGTATGTCAAAATTACGGTTTAGTCAACTTAAAAAATTAATAAAACATGTAAAAACTATGATAATGTCATGAAAATAATTGCATGCCCTCCATATGGATGTCACAAAACAAACTACGAAAGAATCACATTGATATCTATTTTAGAAAAAAAATTATGCTCAATGAGAATAATGTAACTCTTTCAAAATGACGTTTTTAGCAACATACCAATTTTTGTGAGAGAAAGAAAAAGTCATTCAAAACAATTCAAAAATTTTTAAAAAATAAATATTTAGAATCTAGAAAAAAAATCCTAAAATACTCTAATTTACTTTATCTTCTGATTTCAAATGGTTTAACGACAATATGCATCTAAATCTAAAAGTTTTTTTCAAAATGTAGAGTTTAGTGTCCATTCCGGCAAAAACGTGTAACCCACTATTGTGGGTTCACTCGCGACCCATAGGATATTTCCAATTGGAAGCCTTTTGCCTTGCTCAATGTCTCTTACAAGACCATTGCCAAGGCTTTGGCTCTCAAGCTCTGTCACATATTGTCTCATATTGTTCGGCCAAAGAAAACAAGATTTATCAAATCAAGATTTATTCTTGATAACATCATAGCGGTTTGGGAAGGTATGGAATGGGCTCGTAAATCTCATCATAAAGCTATCTTTCTCAAAATTGATTTTTATAAAGCTTATGATCGCATTGAATGACCTTTTATTCTTTTTATGCTTAACGCTCTTGGTTTTGGCCCCAGATTTCTTCAATCTATGCAGATGCTTTTTAGTGATGCCTCTTCTTGCATCACCATCAATGGCAGACCATCTTCTACCTTTGGGCTTTTCTATTCTATTTGATAGGGTTTCCCTCTGGCTCATACCTTGTATGTTCTGGCGGCTGAAGGCTATGGCTATTTGCTAGCTCATTCCATTTGAATGGGCCGTGTTAAGGGAATTTCTTTACTAGATTCTTCCTAGCAATTGGTCAATGAACATTTTGCTAATGACTCCTTTCTCACTCTTCAAGAGGATGAAGATAATATCAATGCATCCTTGCAGTGTTTAGACACTTTTTTTCTGGCCTCTGGTTCCGACATTCAGTGGCATAAAACCTAGTACTTTAGACAGTCTACCATTCTGGATCTGCCCTAGTTTTCTCAATTTGGATGGTCCAAGATTCAACATGGGGAAATTTCTTCTTTCTAAGCATTCCCTTTTCCTTTCAAGCTACTTCTACAAAATTATGGAATTTTGTTCTAGGAAAAAAAGAGGATAAGCTTACCTATTGGATCACTAAGCCGGTCTCTCTCGCTGGGAAGTTCCAGATCTTCTCCAAAGTGTTGGCTTCCACTCATGTGTACTAATCCTCTTGTTGGGCTCCCTCAAAGGCCTCCTACAAGAAACTTGAGAAATTATTGAGGGATTTCCTTTGGGCTTCTGGAATTGATTATCATGGTTTTCATAGAGTTTCCTAGGATTTTTGTTTTCTTCCTAAGGCCTCTGGTGGACTTGGTTTGTTAGACACTCATAAGCCAGGTCTCACCATTTGTGTGAAATGTATTGTGCAGTGTCTCACATGAAACAAGGTCTAGAAAAAATTTCTTTGACACTGCATCTCTTCAGGGTATCCCCTACACAAGCCTGCCTAGAAGGGGATTGGCTTTCAAACCCTTCTAGTTATGAAGTTCCCTATTCATATCCAAGCCACTTTTGTTTCCAAAAGCATCTAGAGAGCCTGGGAAGCTGTCAAACCTTGGATTTTCTAGGTTTGGAATGGTTTTCATGATGGTCTATCTCTCAACCAACAAAATATTTGGTGGTCCACTTTATTTTCTCAACAAGGGCGCCCCCTGGCCAAAATTTAGGGAATGAGTGCTCTTCGTTTTCATAAATGTGTCATTCAAACACCCAAAGATTTATTTTCTAGAGCCACTATGAGTCTCCACTCTTGGGATGATCTTCATATTCAATTTTGGCTCAATCCCCCAGATCGTCAAAATTTTAACTTGCTTGTTTCTACCATTTCGCCCAATTTTCTGCATAAATTAGGAAATCAGTGAGTTAAATCCTGGTGAAAAAACTGGAAATGGTACCCTGATATGCCATTTACTAGTTACAAGACCAAGCTTGGGTATTCTTAGCTTGTGCCTGATTTTCCTATGATTGATTCTCTCAATCATAGATGCCACCTTTCATCCTTTGAGAAAACTTGGAGCTGGCGGTTTTGTACTATTTGGGATGCTATTACTGAGCCCAAGATTGCTCACTTTACCTTGTGTCATCCTTATTAGGGTTTTCCTTTCAGAGCTCAGCTCCAGCATTTGGGTGTGCCTGACCCTAAATGCCCTTTTTGTGGACATTCTAAAATTATCATGCTCAATTTTTGGTTATGTCGTCAGGCCTAGAATTATTGGATCTGAATTCATGACCTTTTTATGCCTTTCTGGCATGAGCCTTTTTCTTGGCATATGGTGCTCCTTGGTGACTCTCCCAAAATGCATTCCTAGTATACCCAGATCTAGCATGCTTTCAGGATGGAGATTTTGTTTACTTTATAGAAAGACCGAAATGTTGTTCTTTTTTCTCACAACTTTATGGATATTAATATTTCTCTTTATGATAAAGCATGTTTATGTAATAATGTGATGATGTAGATTCAAGTTCAAGTAGACAAAGTGGCCCTACAAGTTGCCCACTTGTAGGAATTACTGCAACACTGGGGCAATGCCCCTTGTACTATTCCTAGGGTGCCACTAAATTCTCTCTTGGCTGACCACATGCCACCCAAGGGCCATTGTCATAGCAGAAGTTCATTTGCCAAGTATTCTAGAACGTCGTGCCCTTGGCACCACCACTCTTCCTCTGCTCCTCCTTAGAGGGCTGTAGATGTTGGCTGGCCTCCCTCGCTTATTTCTAATGCGGCTACATCTGCTCGGCCTTAGGCCAGTGTTCCTGTGTGGCCTCCTGCCACTTTTGATAAGTTCCCCCGCCTGGCGCTCGCTATTTCTCCCACGTGGGAGGAAGGAGAGTTGGAGAAAGAAGAAGATAAGATGATGACTGATCGATTCCCAACCAGACCCCAAGACCCAATGTTTGGGGCAATCTTGATGATAGAGATCCTCCTCTCTCTTCTGCTATTGCCCTCGCAGCTTGAGTGTCTCTTTCTTTATATGTTTTTTTGATGAATAGTTGTATGTTTCTGGCCTAGGTGTCGTGTGACTTTTTGCGGGGTGACTCTTTCCCCTAGCCCCTTTTTTGTGAATAATGTACTTTAATATTTTAATTAATAGAAAAGGCCTCTATTATCAAAAAATATGTTATACAAAAGTTACTAAACTATTAGGAGCTACTCTTGCTATAACTTGATATCTAATGGTTATAGAAGATGGCATCTTGTATAGTAATATGCCACATATTTTAACTTTATATTTCTTAGTCATAATATAATTGGAAGATAACAATGGTATTCGACATTCTTAGACAATACAATATAATAATTAGAAGATAACAATGCCATTCCTAGATAGTATTTATGTAAACATGACCTAAATATATATTTAGATCAGACCTTTATGGAGCTAATGCAGATGTTCAAGAAAATGTTTTCTAAGTCCACCAAAGCTGTATTCTAACAATTTTAGCATATTTATCCAGTATTCTTTGTCATTCTCTATAGTAATGAAATCTGTGAATGTTGATGATTGTGCTATTTCCTGGGGGATCCCTGGAAATTGTGTAAACTCAAGGTTGGACTCTTGTGGAATTGGTACTCCAAAGGTGTTCATGTTCAGCAAAGGAAAATAAGTAAAACGTTGTTCTGCTTCATCACCTACCCAGGTATATATATTTGATATCAAAGCCGAAATGCAATCCCCTCAGTTATTTTTTGTTGGTAGAAAGTCATTGTTACCACCCTCATTAAGCGTTTCAGCATTGAATTTTATTGAACAAGGGACAAAATTTGATGCCACAGAACTTCCTACCGTCTCATTTGTTTTGAATGCAGACTTTAGTAAATTGTACCCCAAGAAAATATTGCCATTAGCGGCAAGGTTAAACAACTTTCTGCCTATTCTGTCCTCAAACTCTAAACGGGCAAGGTAAGAAGATGTTAGTGGAGGTGATAAACACTCTTTTCTCGGTCGTCTCTTAAGCCTGCAATTCCAGCTGTTCTTTATGTCATTGTCTGTCCGCCCTGGCAACTGCTTCACTATTTCAGACCACCTACATGATATATCTCTGTGAAGAAAAATTTATGCCCAATGCTAATATAAGAAACTAAAATTTTCTTTTTTATCAAACATTACTTGTTTCCAAGCTTGTGATGGTAGTATAGTATGATTTCATCTTCTTGAAGAGAAAAGGTCCCCGCTTTATGCCAGGTCGCAAATAGTTTGTCCAAAGCAGCCTACAACTCTTTCCACACCTCAATAAGCCTGTATCATCACTATCCATTTATATTAGATAAAAGACGCATCGTCTGATTTCTAATACATCACTCACATATTTTATGATTACAATCTAGAGTACAAGAGGTTTTAACTCTGGTAAAGTGGCAATATTGATTAGTATAGTTATAGATTGATGTAGAAGCTCGTCAACTAAAAATATTATGTTTTAATTTCCGAGTTTTCCAATTTTCTTTGTGGTGGTTTCGGCATCTTACATTATCATAAATTCCTCCTTAAATGTAAAATTGTAAAATTTGAAAAAACTTGGTCGAAAGAACCTTGAAGTATCAAGTGTTCGAAAATGATTTCTCTGAGATTTTTGCTTGTTCTTTAGTATGATAGTTTTAGTAGAATAATTCTGATTCGTATTTATTTCTAAAGATGAAAGTGGCAGTTCTTGATGTTCAAGATTTTAGAGCATCTAGAATATGCTTGTTCCTTCAAGATTAACAACAAAAAGTGGTTTGAAAACAATTTTATGTGCATTCTTGAACACATTAAATAATAAATTGGTGGACTCCGAATAACTTTTGGTTATTATGTTTAAAATAATACGAATGTGAAGACTCGAATTTTAAATGTTAAACAACTTGATGTGATTTTGAAAAAAAATCAATTCTAAGCACGAGAAGAGTTAAAAATTAATTATTTTAGAGAGCTAAATGTCTATGCAGGAGAAAAATAGAAAAGCTAATCTTCTTGAAGGGAATACATGACATTGAGTAAGAAAATGAAAAGTTGGATGGCTCCTTGAGGTCGAATTTAAAAAGCATTCAAAAACATAATTAAAATGGAGGCATTGAAGAGAAGTAAATTTGAAGGTAAAGATGAAGAGAGTGTGTGTTTTGTGTAAGTTGATTTATAAATTCTATGAATCAAATTGGTATGTATTTCTATTTTTCGATTATGTTGTGAGTTATGTGTTACAACAACAGAGAGACTTTGCATCAAATGGTATCATAGGTGGATTTTTGGCTATATAGATAGATCACCAAATGTAAGACAGTCTACACTAGGACCTTTATGAGAGAATATTGATTGTCTTTTAATAGAGATTAAAGTTGTGCAAGAGATGCACATAGTTCTTCCACTAAGAGAGAGTAGGTAGGGAAAGTGAGAGGCGTGTCTCCCAAAAATCTTTGTTGAGTACAGGATAGTTGTGTATGTGATTTTTCCTTTACAAGTGTAGGGGAAAGTTGCATAAATAAGTTTGAAGGCATCTTATATTAAAAAAATGTCTAAAATGTTTGACAAAATAACAAATAAGAGGAAAATCACGAGGTTACCTATTATAAATCCTTTGGAGAATTTAGTTATTGTTATAATAGAAGAAGAGTAGATAGATAGAATTAATGATACAAAAGAGGATGTTGAGAGGTTTAAGAGAAACTAGAGTAGTAATGGACTAGAGTAAAGAAGAGGGGTGTTTAGTAATAGTATATGATATTATAGAGGGGTTTGTAGTAGTGAGAAAGTTACAATAGAGATGATGGAATTGTTTGATTTTCAAATCAAATCTGATTGTCTTAGTCTCCATATTTGACTTTTTTGATAAAGTTTATTTCAGATATTTTTTGAATGAACTTTTGGGAGATAGGTTCAAATCTGATTTGGGGAAATCTGATTTCTTCCTTGAACTTCTTATCTCTTCTTTTGGACAGCGAATTTTGTATAAAACAAAGAATATTTTTGTTCTTTCAATATACATGTTTGTAATCTCTCTTTTGTATGCAGCAGGAATAGTTTTTTGTAATACTCTATTTTTTGACAGAGATGTGAATGATCTTTCTGTTAAGCAGTGATTGCTTCAGATGATCTTGTAAGAGCTTTGTGAAGCTCATAGAAGTTTGTATGTAGCTTCAGCAGTTGCAAGTTTAATTTCTGATTGTAGAAGTGTTTTGTTTGAATAGAAGCAAGTAGATTCTTTCATATTTCTCTAGTCTTTCATGTCTGCCCTGTTTTGGAGATTTCGATTTTATTCCTTGCTGAAACATAGCTTCTTCCTATGTATTTCCAGAATTTAGTATTTCTCTAAATTATTTATAGGAATTTAAGATTAATAAATTTTATGAGAATATTGATGAAGATGATGATGATCTTCTATTGAAAGAGGAGAGTGAAAGAATAAATAAAATTTTGGATGGAGAATTGAATGAAGAATATGAAGAGTGGTTTGCAAAACTTTTCATTGAAGTTGAAAAGATAAATGTTGCATTAGTGAAGCACAAAGAAGAAGATTTTGGCGGTGACAAACAATGAACAGATAACTTTTTTTTTTAATATCTAGATGAGAATGTTGATGTCGATTTACATGTAGAAGCGGTAGACAAGAATGAATTAGAGTAATTGAATACAAGGAAGGAACAAATGAATTTTATTGTACACATTTGCAAGCACAATACATAGAGGATGTTGCAAGTGAAACTTAGTGCAGATGGTCATTGTTTTGTGGCTCAAAACACACAATGGAAGACGGGAGAGAAATAAATATTTACAATAGGACAGCTGATGGTGGATATGTTTCCATGAGAGGAAGTAGGAATAAAATCATAGAACAGAGTTGGAGGAAAATGGAGAATGTTCTAGCAGCATGCTACAAAAGGAGAGAAATAGAATTAATTTTGTGCACCTATCACATAGATGGAGTTTACTGCAGATTGCATGTTCTATCGCCCTACTCCATTTTGTGAGTTAAATTCATTAAAAATATATATATATATATATCTTAGTGAATATGATGTAAGAGCATCTAGATAAGTTGACCATCAACATCAACTATAAATATTATCTTTTATGTTTTAAATTTTTCTTGTGGTGGTTTTACGCATCTCACATCATTACAAAGTTCCTATCATATGCAAAATTTGAAAATTTGAAAAAAAATGCTTAAAAGAGGGCTTGAAGCATCAAGTGTCCATAAATAATTTTTTTAGAATTTTTACTTAAATTTCTATAAACTCTTCAATAGAATTAATATTAAACTGTCTAAGTTCGGAAAAACTATTGGTTATTATGTTTAAAATGATGTGTGTGATGGTTCTTCAATTTTAAATATCAAACAATAATTTGATGACATTTAAAACCATCAATTTTGAGGCACAAGACAAGTTCAAATCAATTACTTTCAAGAATTAGATGGTTATGTTGGGGAAAATTGAAAAGATAATCTTTTTGAAGGGAAGACAAAACATTGAAGATGAAAATGTAGGGTTAGATGTCTTTTGAATTTGGATTTAAAAAACATTCAAAAATATATTTGAAAGGAAGGGATTAAAGAGGAGAAGATGCAAATTTGAGGAAAAATATGAAGTTGGACTAAGTTTGGAATGATAATCGAGAGAAAGCTAGAGATGAATAGTAAGAGGCATAAAAGGTCATTTATGTAATTTGTTGCACATTTGTGTGAATTTTTTTATGAACTCTATTATGAATGAAAATTAATGAGTGTTTTTATTTTTCTATTATGTTTTGAGTTATGTGTTATAACAACAGATATCTGTATTGTAAGTGTTTTATGATAGAAACACTAATTTAGGAAAACATAAATTATTTATCATATAACTAAATTATATATATTCTTTATTCAAATAGAGAAAATAAAAAAATTAAAATACATACAGTTCAAGAGGATTTTTAAATTAGATATAATGATATGTTAAACATATGGCTGGTGTGGTAGACTATAAAAGGACCTTTTGTTTCCTTCCTTTAATTACATTTTAAATAATTTAAATAAAGAAATTAAAATACATACAGTTTAAGAGGATTTTTAAATTAGATATAATGACATGTTAAATTTTTTAAATTATGTTTTAGATTAGACACGCCATCTCATTATGAAGATTTCCAAATCAGATATGATCATTCATATGTTTTTTCAATTAAATTTAAATTATTATTACTATTTTATTATTATTTTTTAAGAAATGGCAAGCTAATATTATTGAAAAGAAAAGCAAATTGAAAGAAGCTATGACATAAATCCCAAAATCAAAATAAGTATGAATTATTATTTAAATTAAATTTCAAATTATATTTTATAAGGAAAATACAGTTTTCGATATATGCATTTTTCTCAGTCAATAGACATATATATAGGAAAGGAAATACGTCATAATTTTATATTACCAAAGAAATCATTTAGGATAAAATACAAAAATCTATAATAGAAAAAGATTAATACAGTATTACAAATGTATTGAAGTCTTTAGTGAAGTTTAATGCTAAATTTTCATTGCTGCCATTAATTTGTGCTGATTAATTTTCATTGTTGGGTTCCGGAAAAGAGTCCAAACCCAACAAAAAGCAACATGTAGTTATATGATAGTTCGAGCAGTAAATTCAACTAGCAAAACATAAACCAGAAAAATGATCAACAATTAAAGCTATCAGAAAGCAGAAACAACACACAAAAAACTAAACCGAAAGAGATGAATCTCCTTCCACTCCTCGTTGAATTCCTTAAGAGTATCGGCCATTAATTTGTAATAAACAATTCATTGAAATCGATTTTTACAAAATAATAATTCCTGTTTCAACGTGATCATATTATGGAAGGTTAAAGTACCTGCACGCTTTGGAAGATTAGGCCAATTACTAGGGCCATACTCATTTATGTATAGGATGAGTTTGTGGTTCTCTTGTCAACTCCATGACTCCTTCTTCACTTCCCTTTCACTGCAACAACCTACACCTCCTATCTTCCTATGTCAATCAACAAAAAAAAATGAACCATATCGAGTCTAAGCGTGAAATATCATAGTTCTCGGTAATGTTAGTTCAATCATTTAAAACAATTAAAGGGCGTTGAGCCTTTTGAAACCCTAATTATAATATTTGTAACAGCCATGAATTGAAGAATTTATTATATTCGCATGACTTATTTTGCACCTGTTAAATTTGAAACATATATACAGCTGCAGCAAAACTAACAAATGAAATAAATTTTCTGCATGCATGGTGTTATTGAAGCCTTTACAGGACATACCGTAATATGCACCATACTGTGAAGCAAAATCTAAGACAGCTGGGCTCTATACCAAATTCTGACTAGACTTTAAAAACATGAATGAAGAAACACATTACCAATTATTTAAGGATATGATCTGATCAAGTAATGTTTGTATATATATGATGGTTGGTTAGTAGTGATGATGTAGTAATGCGGAAATTCTTTTGGTCGTCCTTTCTATCCGGGGAGACGTAGTGATTACGTTTGTAGAGGAAGACTGAAGTAACAATGACAATCTAATAAATAAATAGAGCCTAGACTATAATGTTAAACGATGCTAATATCAGTCTCTGCTAAAATATTATACCTACGTGGCAAGGGAAAAAAAGGGTAAAGTGAAGCAAAAACCTTAAAGTTTTTTAACCATGTCTACGTGATGGCTATTTTGCCTTGAATTTTGATATCCAGAAGAATATATTTGCATCGGAATGGAGATCATTTGTGTGCTGTCACGTCAGTTAAGTTTTGATTTAAAATTTCACCAATTTTTGCGGAACTTGGGTAGTTGGAAGCTTTATTTATTAATTTACTTATTCATAGACCAAAAGCAGTGTATACAAAGGCCAGAGATAGTTTGAAAAGAGTCCATCAGACTTTTTATGTTCTCTGACCATTTCAGATGTCTGCCCAAATATAGTGGAATCTTCTTCATTTTTTTTTTATCATTAAAGGGCTGAAGTCGGATTTATATTAATATATTTAATATATAATCAACATAAAGAGTTTTAAGATCAAAAGCAGTACGAGTATGATTTTAGAAGTTGAAGGTGCAATAAATATGGAGCAACAATGCTCAGCACCATTTCAAAATCCTTTCAAAGCTTCACCAGCCCAGTTTCAACCAGTGCCAAATGCTACTATTAACCATAAATATCTATATTAATGCAAAAATTATGAGTTCCTGAGAGGAAAATTACACTAGAACCAGTCCAATGGTGAAGTGGAGTCTTGTTCTGAGCTCTCGGTTGAGGATTTGAGGGCATCATCACCCTTCTCCTAGGAAAATGTCATATTTCCATGATCCAATCTATCCGCTACATCTTCTTCTTCATCGTTGGCATCCTCATCGTCGGCCTCACCCCCTACGGTAGCCTCATCCTCAACTGCTTCAGAATCTTCCTCTACGTCTGCTCCTGAAACATCCACAGATTCATTTGCCTCCTCCTCATCCACATTTGAGGAAACCGGGCTGCCAAGGCCGTCCATCCTTTTGTCATAGCTGTATTTATAAACCCTTTCCACATCGGCCTCTAGGTTGTCACCATGAGGAGAGTCCATGCCTTCTTCAATTTCTAAAAATCTTGAGAGAAATTTCAGGGCTTTATTCATCCCAACTAGCCTCATTTCCTTAGGTTTTATGCCAATAAAGAAGCTGGAGACCATTTGTAGGGACACAGTGATGAACTGAGTTATGTGAGGATGGGATGGTCATCAGATGCGATTGATTTGATGTATGTACCACTTGCTGCTAAACTTGTTAATTCATCTACTTTTGAATTTCTCTCATGGAAAATGTGATTAGTCATTGTGGATTCAAATTTGCTAATTAGATTTAAAATAATTTCCAAAGACGCTTGTAATCTCCAATTGGATATTGCCCCTGTCCTGACTACATTTATCACAATCATTGAGTTTCCCTCAATTTCCACTCTATTCAAACCTAATTCCTTAGCTAGAGCTAACCCATGAAGTAGTGCTTTGAGTTCAGCCAATTTTCCTACAATCTTCCATTATGAAGAATGAATGATGCAACCTACACCTGAAGGACCTGAATTTTCTTTTGAGGTACCATCAAAATTAAGCTTGAACCAGCCCGGGGAAGGAGACTTCCAAATACAAGACATTCTTTGAAAGTGGTTAGTTTTGCAACCTCTGCCAATGGTGGTCAGAGTTTTGAGTCCATGCCAGCATTTGATCATCTGATCATCCCAACTAGTATAGAATTTGTGTCTGGTTGACTGAGACTGAATCCAAGAATTCATGATCTCCACTATTGTTGCCTTGATTTTATTAAGAATAGACTCTATTTCCATAGCTTTTTCCTGAAAAAGCCTCCTATTTCTCTCTTTCCAAATTTCCCATATTAAGATGGAAGGGGAGATGATCCAAAGATTACCGCATAAGCTTTCTTCATAAAGTGTGGGCCATGATAGCAAATGAGACTGGATTTCTTGGGAAAGAGAAGAGGACCAATTTAATTTTGAGCACAACCAATTCTAGCATTTACTAGCAAAGGGACATGTTAACAAAAAATGATTGTAATCCTCTTCGTTATTGAGGCAAAGAGAACATCTAGATGGACCCAAATATCCCATTTTTAAAAACCTATCTACTGTCAAGATCCTACCCTGAGATGTTGCCCACATGAAAACTCCTACTTTTGGGAGACAAACCTTGTTCCAACATAATTGTGTTGGGATTGTGATTGATTTCTGAAGAGGACCTGATATGATTTTGTATCCATCCTTCACATTGTAAATTCTATTTTTAGACCCATTCCATATGATTTTGTCCCTCCCATGTTTGAGAAAGAAAGATCTACCCTTCAGAATTTCTTTTAAAGAGCTTAGTTCTTGAGGGTCAACCCCCAAGCATGAGAAATCTTTCCAATTCCAAGAGTTGTCTACTGCAAAGGAAGAAGAGGGGATGATGTAGTATTTGACTAATGGGCCCTAAGCCGACAGACAAATCTGACTAATATGATTCAAACCTAATATTGAATGAATAATTGGATAGCATCCCCATGAATCCTCCCAAAACTGAGCTAAATTACCTTCTCTGATGTTCCAAGTTATGTTGTTGTCCACTATGTGTCTTGATTAGGAGATGAAATTCCATATTCTAGAGTCTCTCAGAAGGTCTTCGATACGGAAAACCTCTGAAAACAAACCATTACCTAGATATTTACCTCTAAGAATTTTGACCTATTTATAATCCTAATTTTTCACTAGTTTCCAATAGAGTTTAGCTCCTAAAGCTTGATTTTGCCACATGATTTTTTATCGCTGTGCCTCCTGTTGATATAGGTTTTCATATGTTCTCCCAAGAGATAAGTTTTAATTTTCTGCTAGGATTTGTGCCTTGCCAAAAGAAGTCTCTTAACTTCTTTGTCATGCCCCGCAAGGGAACCGGGGAAGAGAACAAAGATTCTCTTTGTAAAAGAAAACCTAAGCAAAGATTTATGAAAAATTTTGAACTTTAAAAGAATCAAATAAACAAAACATAGATTAACATAGATTCCTCCAAGGTTCCCTTTTCATTTAATGTACAGAACAATAAGACCATATAGTTTACTAACAACTTGATTTATTTCTTAAGCGACTACATCACAACATTTGTAGATCCTTTACAAAGAAAGATAAAGTAGTTCCATTTCAATTTTCCCTTTAAATCCATCTATATTCCTAAGTATCTTTTATGAACAATATAACATTTAAAGCACTAATACCATATAATAAAATCATCTAAACATTTGATACATTGCAAATAATACATTTGTTTTTCAATAGCTTTTCACTTAATCAATAATGAGAAACGTACTATTTTTCTTGAAACGTTACACAATCCTTTTCTTTTCCAACATACATCTTATACATAAAGTTTGTGCTTTCCCTTTTCCTTTTTCCTAAGTCTACCCATTCCAAATACATCATTTTGAAATATATTAATGATTACATCACATTCATCTCCTCTTGGGAGGCAACAATAAATTTACATCATGAAAGATAAATGCAAGTCTTCATCCTTGAAAACTGGAACATAAGCAAGCACAAATCCTTAAGCATCACATCCACAAAAGATATCTCGATAAAAGATTTACCACCCAACCACGTGGATACCAAAAGGCCCACTCCCCCATGCTAGGAGATAAACACCAAGGTCCACAAAGAAGGAATAGCTAGGCCATACCTAGGGTTGGGTAACCTTTCCCAAATAACAATGAAAAGAAGATCAAAGTAAAAATCTTTTCCCCAAAGGTTCTAAGGCTTGGGTAGAAACTGGAAGAGACAACCTAAGTGAGTGTCATCGCATATCCCTCACCCTTTGGGTTGTCCTGGTACTAGCCACTCCGGGCCCCGGCCCCCAAGTAGACACATGCAGAACCAAATGCCTTTCATATAGACAAGCGCCATTCGATTGTACCTATGTATAGGCTCCTTCTCCCACTCCCATCCATAGCCTTTACTGGCACTAATGGCATGGGCGAGGCACATTTAATATTTTTACATATTTTAAATCATTCCCATAACTTTAAATTAAGTTATCACTTATTAAAATAACTCTTCAGTCGGTTATCCTAGTACTAGCCACTTAGGGCCCCGGCCCTGCACTGAGAGCCACTCACTTAGTGTTCTTAGGTTTTCTACCCTTGACCCACACATCAAAAATACATCATACATGAAATAAAACACCTCATAAACACTTTCAAGAACTTACATCAAACAAGAAATGATCACATATCAAGTTTACACAAAATTTCTATATAGTTTATAAAAAATTTTATAAGCCTGAAATTTAACTAAGTCTGAATTTTTAAGAAATCTCAAAATTAGAAAATTATATCTTAACTCCCATGAATCTGGAACCTATCCCAATCATCTCAGAAGGTACCTAAACCCTTTATACAATTATAACATTTAAGTATAAGTTTACATACAAGTATAACTTAAAGTATAAGAAATTAAAGTACGTAAACTTATACTTAAATGTTATAATTGTATAAAAATTATTTTCCCTTGGCTAACCCTAATCTACTCGGCTGACACTAGTTTTCTCAGCCATCACTAAATTGCTCAGTCAATACTAACTTTCTTGGTCACCACTAACTTTCTCGGTCAATACTAACTTTCTCGGTCACCACTAACTTGCTCGGTCATCACTAAACTGACTGCCATAAACTACAAAAATGACTGTCAACTCTGACTTGTGGGTAAAACTGGGCATTATGGGGACTATGGTTGCCTAATATGGGCACGACCCATTTCAGATTTCCTAGTTTCCCTTCAGAAATAGCTCATCAATCCATCCTATCTATCTTAACAAATCTATTCTAGATCTGGACAAGAAAAGTGGTACAAAAATAGATATGAAACTGTAGGGTTGAATTACTAGTTCTAAATACTGGAAGCACTCATGGATATTTTGAAAAGTAAGGAGATAAAAAGGAGAATACTAAGGAGTCTACAGACTCTTACAAATGCCTAAATATTCATATACACTCAATATAAGAAATAAATCCATTCAATATGATCCTACTCTTCAAATCACTAATACAGGCACAATGATATATAACACAACATTCTATAATTTACATCAACAACGAATATACAGAGAAACATTTAACCAGACATTCATCATTCCATATCACAAAGGAGAGATAACTCTCAGGATGAATTCCAACCTAGATTCCTACAAATATTTGGTTGATGAAGACAAGTCCAATCCTCTCAACCCTTTCAGCACTCCTTCAAATCCTCCTAGGTGCAATCTCCAGCCTCTTCAGGAAACAACCTATACCACTCTCAGAGAATAATGAATTTCTCTCCTCACAAATACAATATTCCTATAAGCATAATACTAATCTTGTTATCTTTTTCTTTGCGAATCCACTCCTATCCAACACCCTTTCACATAGGAAAACTTTCTTGTATATAGATTGGACGAGGTGGTTTCACGGGTAATCCAACAGATGCAACCATCCCAACTATAGTACTTATTAATTAATATAGTTTGTAAAACCATTCCTGAGAAGGGATAGATAAATCATATTTAATAGAACTATAAATCTATGCCTCCTAAATTTAAGGGTGGAAAAAATAGTTAATATTATTTCTAGGAATAATTTACTAATAACCATGGCAAAAGAATTTACCAAACATATTTCTATTTAAATGAAAGTAACACAATTTAATTAATTTATTATATAATAATATATATTTATATATGTATTCATAGGCATATGTGTGCACCCATATGCTTATGGTACATATACCATAAGTAAGACACATTATTTAAATATTATAAATATCATTATTATAAAACATATCATTTATTCATTCAGTTATCCTTATTCTTTACGAAATACAATAGTGATATATATAAGGTGAAATATGCCACTATTATTCAAACATTTATTATTATTATCGCCATAGGCATTTTTATGAATAAAATAATATCATAGAATTCTTTATTATTATTATTGATATTAAAATCACATCAATAATCTACTAATAAAATTAAATGTACTATAAAGACAATTAGAGCCACCATACTCAAAACCTCATTCTCAATGGATGCAAAAGACAAGAAACCATCTTCAGGGTGCACAAAACCAACAAACTAAGAGAACAAAAAAATACATCATCCATACAAGGGATTGACTCAGGAACTCCCCACCTAAGGATAAAAAGATCAGAGGTAGACTTCCTTTCTATGGAACCTAGTGATATCTCCATAACAACAACAATAATCAAGGATTTTGAGGGATTGTTTAGACCTGTGAAGCTAGGTGGAGATGATACCCAGTACCTACAATCCTGCATCACCAAGAAGAGATACATATATACATATGGATATACATACACATAAAATATATGAAAATAGATGACCAAGATTGATACATCATGTGGACCTTAACTAAGTGAGTAACTATGACTTTGTCCTGAGTCATGAAGACACATCAAACATATATCCATAAAACATACAACATCATGATAATGGTTAGATAAAAATCCTTGGGTTAGCTCCATAAAACATATAAAGATAGATGGTTTTCTAATTTCATAAACATATAAATGATAGCTCCATAAATGAGCATATTAATCATCTAATAAACATATCATCCTACACAAAACATAAATGTAAATGTATAGTTCTAACCATCATAATAGAATGTCCAAATCAGAAAGTCCAAGTATCACCATAGGAGAGGGTATTACATTCTTCACTATGTCCATATAACCACTCATTGATAGGGAGATGCAAGACATGAGATAGATGGGTATAGCAGCCAATGTTGCTTTGATCATGACAATTCTACCCGCCCAAGAGAGCCATTTAGATTTCTAGTTATCCATTTTGTAGTCCAATCTTTCATTGATGGGCTTCCAAACCCCAGTAGTTCTAAGTGTGATCAATGGTAATCCCCAAATAGGAACATGGAAGAGAGTCTGCTTTGAATGCCATAATAGATTCAATTTTTTGTTAGATTTTCTTTTTGGTATGGAAGAAAAAAATCACTAATTTATCTTTGTTTACTGCCTGTCCAGAGGCTTGAGCATATTTTTCTAAAATTGCCTTGAATTGAGTGGCTTCCCTAACTGAGCCAAAGCCAAAGAGAAGAGTGTCATCTACAAATTGTTGCTACATGATAGGACATACTGTAGAAGTGATTTCAATCCCTTTGATGAAAACCTGATTTGGAAGCTTGATTATGCTGCGGCCCAAAGCTTCTGCCATGATGATGAAGAGGAAAGGGGAGAGAGGATCTCATTGTTTGATTCCATTTGAGCCTTCAAAGAAGCCTTGAGGGGTGCCATTTAACAAAAAAAAATATTTTGGAGAGGATATACAATAGAAAATCAATTTTATCCAAGCTTTGGAGAATCCAAAACTTTCCATGCATTTAGCTAAAAATCTCCAATTGACTTTATCATATGCTTTTTTAATATCTAGCTTAATAATCATACTAGGTTGTTTATTGTGTTGTATGGAGTGAATGGCTTCTTTTGCAATAATGATGCCATCAAAAATTGATCTTCCTGGCACAAAGCCTGTTTGTTCTTCCCCAATGATTTTACCTAAGACCAGTTTTAGCCTGTTTGCTAAAGATTTTGACAAAACCTTATAGATAGTGTTACATAACGCAATTGATCTAAATTCATCCATAGAATTTGCATTTTCCTTTTTAGGAATAAGAGAAATATAGGTATTATTGATTTTAGATAAGAATCTACCTAAAGATTTGGCCACTTCCAAAGCTGTAGTGAATTCTTTCCCAAAGATGCTCCAGCAATGCAGGAAGAAGCTAGGGGGAAAGCCATCCGGGCCAGGAGCTTTGTCTGGATCCATTTGTGTTAATGTTTGCAAAATCCCCTCTTTAGTGAATGCTTTTGACAAAAGTTGATCATCAACATCCATTATAATTGAAAGAATGTTTATCAATAGGTCTTGCTAGCTTTTGAGAGGAGAGTTATTTGAATAATTCAAAAGGTTTCAGAAAAAGCTGACTATTTCCTTCTGAATCTCTTTTTGATCTACCAGAAGAGACCCCTCTGAGTTGATAATTTGAAGAATCCTGTTGGTATTTCTTTGATTCTTGGTGCTTGAATGAAATAATTTTGTTTTCTTGTCTCTTGCTGTCAACCAATTTTCCCTTGATTTTTGTTTCCAAAAAGTTTCCTCTTTTCTCAATATATCTTCTAGTTCTTGTAATACGTCCTTTTCAGCCACAAATAGATCTTGGTTCATCCCAGTTTGAAAGATGGTTTCATTCAAAGCTATGAGCTTTTGTTCTATTTCCTCTTTGGTTGAGAAAATGTTCTTGAATCGAGTTCTGTTCCAAATGAGAAGGCTTTTCTTAATGAATTTTAATTTTGTCACAAAGCAGAAAAGCTTGGAGCCTTTTAATTTAACCTCAGTCCACCAATCAGATATCATATCAATGAAGTGTTCCTCTTTAAGCCACATATTTTCAAATTTGAAAGAGCATCTTTGGGGTTTATCTTCTTCCAAAATGTCCAGCTGAATGGGGAAGTGGTTTGAGCCTTAGGAGGGATAAATAGAAGCTTTTAAAATGTAAGGAAATGATGTTATGTCTCCCTTGAAGAGGAATCTATCCAAATTTTCTGAAATGTTGTTGAAACCCGGTCTTCTATTCGACCATGTGAAGGCACCATTATCTGATTCAATTTCCATGAGGTCATCTCTTTGGAGCTAGTCTTTAAAATCTAATTGAGACTAAGAGATTCTTAGAGAACCTCCCTTTTTCGGATTTGTGTATGATGGCATTGAAGTCTCCACCTAGGATGAAATTTCCTTCTAGCCATTGAAGAAATCATCTACTAATCTCCTCCTAGACTTCCACTTTCCTTTTCCTCAAAATGGGACCATAGACATTTACAATATATAAACTCAGATTTGATTGAGTGCTTGTTATTTTACCTCCCATCCAATTAGAGCTATTGTGGATGTGAGAATAGTGAGATGTCCTAGAGTTCCATAAAATTTCTAGACCTCCTAATGATCCTATTGCCGCAACCCCTAAAACTTGCCAATCACATAGAGACAAGAGAAAGTTGAATAGTTTCTCCTTGTTCATTTTGGTTTCTTGGAGAAACATAACTTCTTCTTTAGATATCAATATGCAGTGTCTTACCATCCGTTGCTTGTTAGGAGCATTGAGGCCCCTAACATTCCAAGATAGAATCCTCATTGGAACTTGGGAAGGAACTTCCCCTTCCCTACATTTAAGTATGCAGTAATTTTAGCTTGATCGTGTTCTTCCCCAATTTCCTCTCTGAGATTAGTTGCCAATTTTCTACGCCTACCCTTTTTCTTAACTAAACCAAAATCCAATGTATTCTTGTGAACAACTTTCAATAGACCTAGCTTTTTATTTCTCTGAACTGATGTTTTTTGAGAGGAATCATCCAATCCAAAATTCCCAATCGAAGCCAAAGAGTTGTGATTGTCTTCTATGCCTTCTACTGGAGTTTCTATCTCAAATATTCTTTCTTTAGTTTCTATCTCAAACAATCTTTCTTCATCTTCTACATAATCTTCATCTAGCATTCTTTCACCCAAGGAGGATGAGAGGGAATTGACCGAAGGGTAGTCCATGGTTAAACACCCAAATAGGTTGTATACTGCATGTAATCTTGATGAAATGGGTTCCTCTATGCCTTTAGGTTTACCTTTTTGAGCATTGTTTGAGCAACTTTCCTGTACTTTTTGTTTAAGAGGTTTGAGTGAGATGAGGCCCCCTTTCATATTGTTTCTTTTTGAGTTATTCTCTGATTCAGACATTGATTCTTTCTTTAACTCTTTTTGTTCCTTGTTCCTGAGCCGACATGATTTCCTACATCCCGAACTGGGACTTGGCTAGTGAAGCTCTAGAGTTTTGGAGATTTTGGTAGAAGAGGGAGAAAGGGAAATGGAATAGATTTTAGACTTTGTCAAATCTGTGAGATCACATAATCTGATATTTAGAATATCATCTTCCATTAGTGGAGATTCCTTGCTAGAAGTAAATCTTCTATAAAACCCTCTTTCTCTGAATCTTCCTAGATGGTAGCCCCTTTGTATTACTCTCATCTGCCTCATCAAGGCTAGGTGAGTTATCTTCTTAGAGAACTTGATTTTCAATTCTATTACTCTCCTTACCCTCATTAAGACTTGGTGGGTTATCTTCTTGGAGGACTTGATTTGTAGTTTTCTCTATCATTTCTTTTTGGACTTCCATAAACCAGTATGAAATAATCTATTCCAGAATGTTGTGATTAATCCTAGGAACATGGTGTGTAAGAGTCTTCCCCAAGGGGAGAGCGTGGGAAGTGACTATAATTTTCCTATTTCTGAAGATTTCATCAAATGCTTTCATAGTTATCCAGAAGCTTTTCCGTGAGTGTGCCTGCAAGCCTTTGGTGTCCCATATTCCTAATGGGGATGTGTCATTGCAAATAGATACATCTAGCCAAATTGAAATGGTTGACAAAGGCACAACCTTCTTGTCTGAGGCTGATGTCAAAAGGTATTTTTGGGGGAAAAGATTAATGTTTCTAAACTTTATGATTTTGCAAAATAGAAGCCAGAGGAAAACCTTCATGCTTTCTAAGAACTTGTCCGACTGATGTTGAACTGAGGAATATTTTGTTGAATCCAATTGGAGAGGTTTAAGTTGATCTATAGATTTTGGAACTAAGGAGGAGACCTGTTCGGAGACAATTTGCTTACCAGGGTCATAAGAAATCATCTGAATCCAAGTTCCAAACTTGGAAATGATTTTAAGAGATTTAGGAAGTTCCTTCTCAATGCTTATAAGTAGGCTAATCCAAATAGAAGCCAAGGGCCTATCAGAATGGTGTGACAAATAGATGCCCAATTTGTTACCAATAATTTGAATGATGTCTAAGTTTTTGTATTCTAATGGAAGGTTTGTTAGTTGATCCACATAGGGACAAACTTGATAATATTCTTTGAGCTATTAAAGATAGGAGACCATTACTGCATGTGGAGGCCTGAGTTTTTGTAAAACCACCCTTTATGCTTGTAGATTTTGTCTCTACTAGGTTTGTCTTTAAATTTTACCAAAAAATATCCTGCTTCCCTGTCTAGAGTATCTATTTGAGAGAAGTTTTCCTAGTTGGTAGAGACCCATGTCTTGAACTTATTGTAAGATAGATTAGTGTTCTAAAACTTGTAAATAATTCCATGTTGAAGAAGAAGTAAGTTTCTATTCCTAAGAAAATCTTCTGAAAATGTGATAGAGGGTACCTAGTCCTTCATTGAAGCCTCCATATTGAGTGAGAGGAGCTGGGAGGTTATACCTTGAGGAGAAGTAACTTCTCGAATCATGTTACCCTGTGGTGCTTGATCATGTTACCCTATGGTGCTTGCTCGATGAAGAGATCTTTGTGATGAGGATCCTTTTCTGCACCGGCTTCCAAGTCTTGGAAGAATCATTGAAGCGACCAATGTTGGTACTATGATGTTTGGGCTTTCTGCTTGGACCTAAGAGCTCCAATCTCTTTCTGTGAATCACCCAATGAATATCTATCCAATCTTTTTTGGGGAGAGGCAGGTTGAAAGGTCTTCCCCTAGCTATGGTTGGAAAGATTGGGATCAGGTTTGGATTAAGAGTGTCCTCTCTTCAGAATCGTGTACCCAACCTAGGCTTAGAAAATTCAAAAAGTAATTGTTTGTTGAGAAAGGTGGAGTTCATGTTTTTTTTATTGTGATTATCATTTCTCCAAGGATAATTATTGAGATTATCCTCTACATATTTTCTCTGGTTTATCCCCCCCAGCTTTCTAATGGATTTCCCCTGGTTGGAAAATACATTATATTGGAGTGATGGGCCTTTTGTGAAAAAATACTATCTGTTTGAAAAGGAAACTCACCCTGTCCAATTATCACCTTTGAGAGTCTCTCTTCTCACGTGTTTATCTCCTATTAAACTTGTCTATAATGCTAAAAACTTTCTCGAAGGCCACTGGTTTCCTCTTTTTTACAATCTGGAAAACTCCCTTGAAGGCCACATGTTTCCTCTTCTTGGTGGAGCCATTTTGGATTTATGCATGTTTTTATTTTGAAAGGGCTTGAAGTATCAGTTACTTGGTGTTAAAAATTTATCCTATACTTGTTCTACTACAACTCTGCTAGTAGACTCCCCTTCGAATAATTTCTCTTCAGAGTTTTATACTTATCAGACTTATCTCTCTCTGAATATTCCTCCACTTGTTTTGGACTCACATGGGTTCAGTACCTCTACACACAAATTAAATGGTTTTCCTAGCCAATTATGAACAATTAAACATTCCAACCCTGCCGAAAATCCACCTTGATGGCCATTTTGTTTCCTCGGTCCAAATTTGTAGCAACAAAAGACATTATTCATTATTTCAGACTTGATATTATTTTGGACTTGTCGAACACCAAAATTTAAATTTCCTTTACTATTTCATACACCTAAGTTTTGACCTTTGAAATTCTAGGGCATCATCGGGGATGAGAGAAAGAAAATCATCTACAGGAAACATCTCCATGCAAGAATGGATGCTCCTTCTAATCAACCCCTACTCCTGCCATATCCTGGAATCAAACTTTGTGGGTTGCGAGAGACTGAAGAGAAAATCTAGCTCAAGGGGATTGATGTAGAAAATCTCCTTAGATCTTTTACATTTATTTGCTGCAGGTCTGGGTTTCCTTGGAGCTGAAATCAAACTTTGTGGGCTGCGAGAGACTAAAGAGCAAATCTAGCTCAAGGGGACCGATGTAGAAAATCACCTCAAATCTTTTACATTTCTTTGTTGTAGGTCTAGATTTCCTTGGAGCTGTGGCCTTGCATAAATGACCTCAAAAATCTAACAGTTGGCAGAACAAGAGGATGCAACAGCCTATCATTAATGCCAAGAAGCTTGACGAGGAAACTCTAATATTTCAGACTTGTCGCACTCTAAAATATCCTACACTTATTTCAGACACTGAAAATTCCTACACTTGTTTCATACACCAAAATTTATGACCTCCAAAGAAATCACGCATGGGCCATTTCGAGTGGGCTTTCACTTCGGGACCTTCAACCTCTTGCTAGATTTTTGTAGCATTGGAGGGGTGTTCATAACCAACGGGGGACTTCAGGAGAATAGTTAGAGTAATCAAGTGCAGATGAGTTGATGCAGGGCACCCCCAAATCTAAGATGAAGCCTCTGACTCCTACAAAAATGGCCACCTCTGTTCCTCTAGCACCTAGCAGGGCTTCGACAGTCGAAGTTTTGCCTCTTGATAGGTTTGCTGCAGTGCCTAGGGCTGCTACATTAGGAGTGTACTCATCCCCGATATTTTCTTGCACCCCCACAAATAGATATTTTGTCTTGCCAAATGTAGATTCTTCAGCGAAGCTAATGCTGTGAATCTTCTATAGTTGTCGTAGGGAAACAGAGATGATCTATGATAGTTGAAAGCGGCCACCTCTGTTCCTCTAGCACCTAGCTCTATTTAATTTTTCTTCTTACACATTTTCAAAATTCCAACGCAATGTAGTGCAGGAAACATTTTGAAAGCTTTCTGCCTTCCACTAAACAGATGCCCTAGAAAAGTATCCTCTTAGTTTTCCTGGCCTCCAGTGAATGGTGATTTGCAGCTAATCAAGGGCCGTATATTCTTCAAACCCTAGCTTGTGATCGAGCATGGAAATGCCTTGCTGAAAGGGATGCAAACAGGGACATGATTCAAAGTATACTTGTGGATTGATCGGGTTCTCCTCTCAAATTCAAAGCATGGCTCATTACCAATCACATTCTTCTTCAATCTCCTCTATAGCTTGGGAAGGGATACAATTACAGGCAATGTAGAACAAGGCAATGATCCACAGCTAGAAATGTTACTGCAAAATGATGAACCAAAAGAGCAATCAGGAAGTCCTTTATTGCTTATGTTGTTTTTGACACGAATCTTCTTCATTCACTACAAGGAAAACTAAAATTTTAAAATTTCTTATTGTAAGAATTTGCAAAGAGAAAATATGAATGCAAGAAAAGATTGAATAGATCCAATGAATTCATCTTGATTGAATGATGAATGGTCAATGCTCAATTCTCAATTGATGATTACATAATAGGCCTCCTTATATAGGAAAGGTGATATGAGAGAATGATAAGGAGCTGATAAGCTATCACCTATACTAGGTGTAATCAAATGTCCACCAAATGTGGATCATCCTCCAATATGAAATAAAGTATGTGCATTGGATTAGGATGATAATGTGATAAGAGAAAATATGAATGCAAGGAAAAAATGCAATAAGAGAGAATGATAAGGAGCTGATAAGGAGAAAATCATAATAGTATTATTGCAAATTAATGCAAATTCATGATCGTATCAACAAATAATAATGGTACTATTGCTTTGGAGGCAATAATGATATTGAATGCAAGGATAAAATGCAATAAGTTTTTATATTTAAGAAAAGCACAAGAGAGGAAATATGAATGCAAGGATGGATTGAATAGATCCAATGAATTAATGATCAATGCTCAATGAATTAATTACATAATAGGCCTCCTTATATAGGAAAGGCGATATGAGAGAATGATAAGGAGATGATAAGCTATCACCTATGCTAGGTATAATCACATGTCCACCAAATGTAGATCATCCTCCAATATGCAATAAAGTATGTGCATTGGATTAGGATAATAATGTGATAAGAGCATGAAAGGTGGATCTCACACACAATGAGGTATGTGATGACTGTATGCACCCTAAAATGGTCACCTAGACTTTGGGCCCCATTTCTGCAATTTATCAAATCCCTGAATCAATATTTTCAAAAATCAACATTTTTCAATTATATCAATTTCCTTGATCAAATCATAATCAATTCAATATTTCCTAAGGTTTGAGCCTAATTTAATTTAAAAGAAGAAATAAAAATAAAAATATTATTTAATTAAGAGAACATTCTCCTTTTTAATTAATTAAAAATCTCTTTTAATTAAATAATAAAATCACTTTATCCTAAACCTTTATTTAATTAAAAGGAATTTCCTCCCCTTTTATTTAAATAAAAAAGCCCCACTTTTCCTCTTATCCTAAGTTGCACAAATAAAGCATTATTCTTATTTTATAAAAAGAGAAAAAACACTTTTTGTCTCATATGGACACAAAAGTCAACTCTTATTTTCTCATTGGAGGATATTTGTGCACATGGATTGCTCCTCTTTTAAGCTCCACCGTTGATTAAATCTTTTGCCTCTTAATCTCCATGGTCCATTGATTTTTCACCTCCTATAAAAAAAGAGCTCTCTTCCTCATTTGCACACACAAAATTTTTATGCTATTGTTATGCTACAGGTTTTCTAGGTCATCTTGGAGCTTTTGGAGATATTCTTGCATCTAGGGTTTGAAGATTTGGAGCATTGTTGGCATTCATCTTAGATCTTCATCAACACTCTATCTTCTTGCCTTCATTCTTGCATCATCATGGCTTTCTTGCTTCATAGTTAGATTTTATTTCTTGCATAGTAGCTTCATTTTCATGGCATTCTTAGCTTAGATTTCCTTTTATGCAATAGATTAATCTCACATAGTCTAAATAGGAAGGATTTGTAATACTTGTTCTTTCCTTTCATAGCATAGCTTGCATTTCGATTTCATAGATTACCTTGCATTGCATTGCATTCATTTGGATGCTTGGAGATATTGGCATTCTTGCCCTTGTCTTCACTTGAATCTCTCATTGTATGGTTGACTAGTAAGGTCACAAGCTTGTAGCTCTAGCTGAGAGCAAATACATCATAGTCCCTTGCAACTCCATGCATAGAGAGCTATGAGCCGCTTTGTGAGGCCTCATTCTTGAGCAACCTTGCATATAATGGTTCATAGAAGTGTGGTCACATTTTTACCATACATTTTTGGCGCCCACCGTGGGGCAACCCACTTTGTTACATGCTAGTTTTGATTATTTTTGGAGCTAACACTTGCTAGTTTTGATTATTTTTGGAACTAACCCTTGTGCAGATTTGTTTAGAGATCAAAAAACCCTAGATTTGAAAGATTTGATCATATCTCCCAAACGGCTTGGTTTTTTGGTCTGAAAATTCTTTTGTGGGTTGGCAACATATCGGAGAAGCTCCAAAAAAAAAATTTAGAATTTTTGGAGGTGATTTGTATTTTTTATAATTTTTCTTTATTTTTCATAAAAAATTGATTTCTGGTGCAAATCAGTGTATTTTTTAGAAATTTTTACATTTATGGAAAGGTCTTGAAATTCTACAGGGGGTCCATTTACTATGTTTTTAATTTAGAGGTCATATCATAGCTCATTTGGTCGATTTACAAAAAATGGTCTATTTTGGTAAAATGGCTCTCTAGGGCACAAATGAAGAGATTTTTTTGAAATTTTTACATTTTAGAAAGATCTCTATTTTTTGATAGAGGTCTCTTTTCTTCATTTTAGGTTTAGGGTCCGAATTCATGTGGTAAAAATTAGATCTTGTTGACTAGGTCAAATGCAAAAAAAATAAAATTTTGTGATGGGTATGCACTTATTTTTCATTGTTCAATGCATGACATGAGTTATCATTTGGATTATTTGCTGGTTATTATTTCTCTTAAAAATTTATTTTCAAATCTAACCATAGGGTTTGCATAAGTTGGATATACATTGCATATCTTGTTTGCTTATTTTCTTGTCTTGTTCATTTGAAGGTGCTCTTGCTTTCATGGAAAACGCTTAAAACAAAGTGTTGGACTTGAGGTACTTTGTTCCATCTTTACAACATTTGGATTTTGAGATTAAAATTGAACCTCTCATGTGTGAGACTTGAGTGTTTTACATGCTTTCATAGGACACATTTAAATTGATGGTCTTAATGGGAAATGAATGAACATAGATTTGCTTTCATACAAGTTTGTGTAAGTGAATGCTTGTGTTTAAACCTTAAGTAATTCTTGGTTCTAATATCAAATATCTCATTGAGTGATTTAGGGCATGGATTCATTTCTTGTTTACATGAAGAGTTAAATGCACCACTTTGTGGACTCACTTCATGTTTATTTGGGAAGTTAAATATTCCATTGTTCAACCCTTTTTCATTTGTGAGTAGTATTGATTAGCAGTCTTAGATTACTTGTGATTGATCTAGATTGCTATCTTGGGTTATTGGACTCACTAATCCGTCGGCCCCTCATTTCTACCCTGTGGTTGCAAGATTAGTGCCACATTAAAGGGGAGGGGTCTACAGGAAAGAAGCGTTAATTGCTCCACTTGGCAACCTTTTTGTGCTTTTTGGAACTCACTTGTTTTCTAAGGTGTGGACTCACTTTGAGTTGATGTGAGGAGTTAAATATTCCACTTTTGGGCTCACTTTGAGTTGGTGTGAAGAGTTAAATGTTTCACTTTTGGACTCACTTTGAGTTGGTGTGAAGAGTTAAATGTTCCACTTTTGGACTCACTTTGAGTTTGTGTGAAAGGTTAAGTGTTCCACTTTTTGGACTCACTTCACATTCTCTTGAAGGGTTAAATGTTCCACTTTTGGACTCACTTCACATTATCTTAAAGGGTTAAATGTTCCACTTTTGGACTCGCTTCACATTCACTTGAAGGGTTAAGTGTCCCACTTTTGGACTCACTTTGCATTTACTTGAAGAGTTATGTGTTCCACCTTCAGTGCTCTAAATACTTTTGATAGTGAATTACTTAATTTTATTTCTAGAAGGCCTACTTGGGGACACACCACCTCAAGGGATGACCTTAACTCTTGTGTTCCGGTGGAGTATAAATATCGGGAGGTGAATCCAAAGACACTTCTCTTGGGAATTGAGTTTGATATCACTCTTGGCTAAGACTCAAAGAACTTTATACCTTTGAGAAGTGAAGGAGGAGATTTGGGTTACCGTCTCCCCCCGGCTGTGTGATTTTGAATTCTTCTCATCTATGGATTTGGGCCTCACATACCTTGTGTATATCGAGGACTCCTTTTAGAAAGCCATGTATATCCTTATAGACAACTTGATAAGTTGTTGTTGTGTTCTAAGTGCCTGCTAAAACATTTTCAAGAACATACACAAGTAGAATCTCTAAGGAGTAGAAATACTAAGTCACTATCTTTGTTCATGTGCAAGGTTGCTTTGTCCCTTGCCCATTGCTTGAAGAATATTTTCTTGAACTCCTTGATTGCTGTCTTATGTTCTTGATCAATGATAAAAATCTATTGATATACTTGCTTGATTCTTTGCAACTTTCTTGGTTTTCTACCTTGCTGTCAGAGACTTGTTTTCATTGCAAATTCCTAGTTTTTGCCTTCTAAGGGTGGTTTCAATTGGTTTACAGGGCCACTTTGGAAATAGTTGTCAAGTTAGAAGGTTATTCTTGGTGAGAAAGCTTATCTCTAGAATTTTTAGCTACATTCTTGGAGAATTTTAGTGCTCTTATTGTCCAAATCACTTTCATTTAATCGATTTCAATTATATTTTGGCCTAGTCCAACCTTCTGATTCAAAAGTGCAAGGGTATTCACCCTTTGTTGGAAGCACCTCTTTGATAGTGTTGGTAAAGCCCTTTTATGTTCTATCTTTTCATTTTCTCTTTAGACAATAGAGAATCTAATTATCCTAGGTTGGAATTGACACTTTGAGAGATTTACCTATCACTTAGTGTCTCTTTCTTTCATGATAGTTACTACAATATACCAAGTTAATCAAGGGAAACGACCTCCAGTTGTCATATCCTAGGTGTTGTCATGTTGCTCAAACATCTCAATGAATGTTATGGTATCAATTACACAAGTTGACTCTTAGTCTTCTTCTTTCTTCTCCATTTCCCATGTTCTTCTGAAGTCTTCTATTCCCATGGAAAATTCTTCTTCTTCTTCTTGATTCCTTTCCTCTTATTATCTAGTCTACTTTCTTCTATTCATTTCTTCTATGCTTGAGTCCTCCTCTTCTAGAACCATGAATTTCAACTATCTTGTTAAGGAACCTCTCTTGAGAATAGATGATCTTGAACTCATTTCTCAATTTGAAGAGTATCTTTATTCCTCCAATAGTCCTTCCAAATATCTCATGGGTGACAAACTTGTAGCAAAAATAAAAGAAAAGATGATTGAATCTGACGCCTTTTCTAGAATCATAAACATGATCATATCACGATCTTCTTCTTCCAAAAATCTGTCATCATCTAAATCTTCTCATTCTTCATCTTCTAAGTCTTATCATGATTCTTCTAAACCCCATTCAAATTCTTCATCTTCCAAATCTTATCATGACTCTTCTAAACATTATTCGCATTCTTCATTATCCAAATCTTCTTCTTCCATGAAGTCTTCATTTTCCTCTTCTTCACGATCTCGTTCTTCTTCTACTTCTTCAAAGAGTCTTACTCCTCATATCAAAGCATACCATAATGAGAAATGCGATGATGAAACCTATGTTCCTAAGAGTCCTCCTCATCATGCGCTTAGGCTTACTAAAGGGTCATCCTATTGGGTAGATTGTGATGGGGATCCATATGATTCTGAATTTGAAGAATTCTTTGATGATTTTTGCGCACAATACAATATTCCTACTAAGGAGCAAAAAATCTACCGCGCTGATTTCAAACGTCAAAAGGGTCTCTCCTCTAAAAGTTCTCATGCTAAAAATAAAGGTTGCACTCTCAATAAAGATCATGTTAATGCTAAACCTTTGTCTTGTGAAGGTTCCCTTCCATCCTCTACTTCATCCAATACACATACATTTCCTAAAGCTTTTGAGTCTTCCAAATCTCTCACAAATACTTCATCCAATTCAAATCCTAATGTTTTTCATGTGGTTCCCTATAGTTATCCTCAAAGGCTACCTCTTAAAGATACTCAAGCTAACCTTCACTTGGCATCAAATACTTCTAATAATGCTACACCTAGTGCGCCTAAGCCTTCATGTGCTACAATGCCTACTTCAGCTATTCCTTCACCATCTCTGCCAAAGTCTTCCATACAATCCCAACATGCTTCCTTGTCCTTAGAAGTGGCTCCATGTCAAGAGGATTTTAAAGATGATAAAGAAAAGAACATAAAGAAAGATCAAGATCAAGAACCTTCCATGTCATCCAATCCATTCCATGATGTCTCTTATCCACTTTATGGTTCTTTTGATCCTTTACACCCTTCCTCATTCATTCCACCATGTCTTAAGTCTTCTCCTAAGCAAGATCAAGCTACTACTTTCACTATTGAGGTTATTGACAATCAAAATAACCTTACCACACTTGCGCTCTCCAAAGATGAGACTTCCATTAAGGTTATTAAAAATGGTGTTGTTACTTCTGATGTTAAGCCTATTGAAAATCAAAATAAAGTTGATACGCTTACACTATCCAAAGATCCTTGTCAAGATCAAAGTCTTCCATCTTCTTGTTCTACCATTCCATGTTCACTTCCACTTTCTACTCTTCCTAAGTCTTCGCAAGCTTTGAACAATTCTATCAAAGAAACTGCTCCTATTCAAGATGTCCAGGATCCTGTTGAAAATTCTAATGCTCACTCTAAAGATGCAGATATCCTTGGTTGTGATATAGATGCTGATGAACTTATTGATTATCCTTTTTCATCTTCCACATCCATCCTTGGACCTCCTCCACCAATACTAAGGGCTTCATGTCTTCCTTCCATCTTGGGCCCTTATGTCCCTTCACTTTCCTCTCCTAATTCTCCTAATTCATCATCCATCTTGGGTCCTTACATCCCTTCACCTCCTATCTTTCCTCAAGATCAACATAGATGCATACCCTTGAATCCTTTTCATCCACTCACCCATCTAAACCAGTCATATTGTCTTTCTTCTTCCACAAATTTCAAGTCTTTTGGAAGAAACTTGAATGGTCAATACAAGAAAAAGAAGAAATATAAGAATCCATCACAAAAATATGATCACCATGTCTCCTCTAATCGACATGGGGGCATAAAGTCAAAAGAGATATCTAAGAAGAAAACTACAAGACAAGTATGGGTTCCAAAATCCATCATTGAAGATATTCTCTCTAGATCATTCAAAAGAGATGAAAAGCCTAAGGCTATATGGATTCCAAAGTCTCTCTTGAAAAAGTCTCATGTTGAGCAAAAAGTGAAGTTGACATTCAAGCTTCCAAAGGCTTCCACTCCATCTTCTTCCAAAATCATCATTTCATTCCATGCACCTAAACCACAACCTTTGCTAAACATTCATCATATTCTTTCACGAATTCCTTCATTCATGATTCCTCCATCCTCTCGCCACCCTTCAAGGTGTGTGTGTTGATGTTGATCTTGTCTTCCTTTCCATCTCCCCTTTCACAATCCTTTCATTCATTATCCTTCTACGTTCTATCATTTTTCCTCATTTGCATATTCCTCCTATCTTCCAACCTCACTGGCTTTACATAAAACCTTATCTTTCATTTTCCTCCTGCATCTTCCTTTCCCCTTCAACATCTTTGAGCATATAATTTTGAATCCTTGGCATATCATGGTTTATCCTTTCAAGGAGCATTGTCTAAAAAGCTTGCTTTCTTCCAAAAAATTATAAAATTAAAATTAAAAAAAATGAAAAAATGATAAAAAAAATTTGAAAATGTGCCATGGTGAAAACTTGGAAACAGGCACCTTGGTAGCAAAAGTAAAGAGAAATAAATTCATCCTATGGTGGAAACCACTCCCTTGTGGTGCCTTGGATAAGTACCATGATGAAAACCTAGAAATCAGACATCATGCGTAGTTCTTCTACATGTTTCATCCATTTCATCTTCTCTCTTTGATCTTGGCAATGTTGACCTATACACGAACATTTGGCTATTTTGTGAGCTATCTTCCGATGATCTTGCTCTCATTCCTTTCATGTTTAGCCTTCATATTCATTTTTCTCTATTCATTCTAGCCTTTCGCTATCTTTTTCCCCTTTAGTCTTGATCTAATAAAAGGTGTAAAACATGATGTTATGAAGTCTCTTGACATGTCTACTCCTTTGGACTGCATCATTTCCTTCTTTTTCATTACACTTTTGTGACTTATCCTATGCTGGCCTTTCATTGCTTATCCAAATGTGCTTTGCATGATAATTTTTTCCTAACTTGGGTACTCTTGAGGAGTTTGACCTTGAGGATTTCTTCCCTCCATTTTCCTTCATTCTCCTTTCCTCCATCTCATTCGCCAGCTTGCTAATCCCTCTTGTTCTCCACCTTGCTAGACATTGGGACTACACGATGTGATCTTGCTTAAAGAGTTTGATGCCTATTCAGTCTGGGGGCATCCTTTGTATATATTTTATGATCCTGAAAAAATACCAAAAAAATTCATATATGATGCTGAAAAAATCCTAAAAAGTATAAAAAATCTTGAAAAAAAATACAAAAAAATCAAAAAATACAAAATAAATAGAAAAAGTGCCTTGGTGAAAACTTGGAAACAGATGCCTTGGTAGCAAAAATACAAAAAAATAAAAAAATAAAAAAATAAAAAATTGCAATAAATCCAAGTGGTGAAAACCTGGAAACAGGCGCTACTTGAGGTCTTTGCACCCCTATTTGTTAGCATGCATCCTCGACACTTGGCCACCTTTCTCCATCATGTCTTGACCTTATTTGGCTTAGTCTGGAATTGGTCTTTGTCTTTTTCTAAGGGGCATACCTGTTAGCATAGGTCTTTTAGGTGTGTTTGTCTCTTAGGGCATTTCACAATAGGTGTTTTTTTAACACCACCCCAAACAATGTTTTTCAACACTACCCTTGCGTCGAGTGTTTCTTAACACTTATCAGATGTCTTACCCACTAGTCTAGTATGATGCGATATTTTTCATTTGCAGATGTGATGACTAGAGTTTGACTCTATGACCAACACACATGCACTTAAACAATCAACTCGTTGAGATATGTTGACTTTATTTTTCTTTGTGTGCTGTTTATGAGGATTTCTTTGATGAGTGGTCTCTCCTTGAGAAGTTTTCGATGATGCATCGCTAGAAGACTAAGGGTGTGAGAACATGTTTTATTTCTTTATCTGCTTGTGGGTATATTTTGTTGATCCTAACTGTCATGAACATTTATGCTGGTCTTACTTGACTCTATGGATTGACAAGGTATTATCCTTGACTGTTTTGCGAGTGCATGCTTCTATTTATCCTGACTTTCATGTGTCTTGATACAAGCATAATCTCACCATATCAAATTTAGATGATCTCACTGCATTAGTCATCTTGACCTACATGTCTTTGATGCCTTGGTGAGATTTCCATATTTCTATCTTATAAAGATCATATTCATATCCACATAGTTATGCTAGTGTGCATTGTATGATCTTATGATGCTACCAATAACGCTCGATGATGATAATTACATGTCTATAAGCATTGTGACCTTGCAAGTCAACCACATTCATAGTAGCTTTCATTCTTAGGTTCATCATAGTTTAGTTTTTGCATCTTGCATATGGAGAGAGCTCTTCTTTTTACCATCTACGGACTAGTTGGTCAACTGTGCTCTTTTTCTGATTCTTCTTGATCATATCTTTCATTTTTGGTCTTTCATGTCACATCATTTTCAATCCATTTTTAGACTCGAAACCAAAATCTGAGTCGCATTTCAAAATTAAATCCTTCTTCTGTGCAGTTGATTGACCTTTTGAGGCATAATTTGATTTTCGGTGGAATTTTTTCATTCCATGTCTTTCAAATTTCTAGTCTTTCATTCACTCTATTTCTTGTTTTCTATTTTCTATTCTTCTATATCCTCACTGGGGCATGCTTTCATTTCTTAATGGTTAACCTATTGAACTTTACCTTTGATTATGATTTGATCAAATCTTTATCAATTCGTTGTTCTCCTCTATCTGATTTCAATTTCAACTCCAAGGGGGCAGTATTTATGGGATTCTCATCAATGATTTTCTTGATTTGCTTGATTCAGACATCTTTTGTGAGCTTTTTCTCAAATTTGAGATTCTTATCTCTTTCTTTGAATGTGATCCTGAATCGACCTCATGTTCAAAGGCCTTTGTTTATGTTTTGTCTGGGTGTGATCCCAAATCAATCTCACATCTGAGTTGTTTTTTGATCCCAGATCGATCTCACATTTCAACTTCATTCTTTGACTACATGTGTTCCCAAATCAATCACACATTAGTCAAAGAGGGGAAAATGTATGCACCCTAAAATGGTCGCCTAGACTTTGGGCCCCATTTCTGCAATTTATCAAATCCCTGAATCAATATTTTCAAAAATCAACATTTTTCAATTATATCAATTTCCTTGATCAAATCATAATCAATTCGATATTTCCTAAGGTTTGAGCCTTATTTAATTTAAAAGAAGAAATAAAAATAAAAATATTATTTAATTAAGAGAACATGCTCCTTTTTAATTAATTAAAAATCTCTTTTAATTAAATAATAAAATCACTTTATCCTAAGCCTTTATTTAATTAAAAAGAATTTCCTACCCTTTTATTTAAATAAAAAAGCCCCACTTTTCCTCTTATCCTAAGTTGCACAAATAAAGCATTATTCTTATTTTATAAAAAGATAAAAAGCACTTTTTGTCTCATATGGACACAAAAGTCAACTCTTATTTTCTCATTGGAGGATATTTGTGCACATGGATTGCTCCTCTTTTAAGCTCCACCGTTGATTAAATCTTTTGCCTCTTAATCTCCATGGTCCATTGATTTTTCACCTCCTATAAAAAAAGAGCTCTCTTCCTCATTTGCACACACAAAATTTTTATGCTATTGTTATGCTACAGGTTTTCTAGGTCATCTTGGAGCTTTTGGAGATATTCTTGCATCTAGGGTTTGAAGATTTGGAGCATTTTTGGCATTCATCTTGGATCTTCATCAACACTCTATCTTATTGTCTTCATTCTTGCATCATCATGGCTTTCTTGCTTCATAGTTAGATTTCATTTCTTGCATAGTAGCTTCATTTTCATGGCATTCTTAGCTTAGATTTCCTTTTATGCAATAGATTAATCTCACATAGTCTAAATAGGAAGGATTTGTAATACTTGTTCTTTCCTTTCATAATATAGCTTGCATTTCCATTTCATAGATTACCTTGCATTGCATTGCATTCATTTGGATTCTTGGAGATATTGGCATTCTTTCCCTTGTCTTCACTTAAATCTCTCATTGTATGGTTGACTAGTAAGGTCACAAGCTTGTAGCTCTAGCTGAGAGAAAATACATCATAGTCCCTTGCAACTCCATGCATAGAGAGCTATGAGCCACTTTGTGAGGCCTCATTCTTGAGCAACCTTGCATGTAATGGTTCATAGAAGTGTGGTCACATTTTTACCATACAAGAAAGGCAATATGAGAGAATGATAAGGAGCTGATAAGCTATCACCTATGCTAGGTATAATCACATGTCCACCAAATGTGGATCATCCTCCAATATGCAATAAAGTATGTGCATTGGATTAGGATGATAATGTGATAAGAGCATGAAAGGTGGATCTCACACACAATGAGGTATGTGATGACAACTATCACACCTAAAGTGATAGTTCATATAGGAAAGGCGATATGAGAGAATGATAACTATAGGTGTCATCATCGTGTTTCTCATTATGGTATGTTTTGATATGAGGAGTAAGACTCTTTGAAGAAGTAGAAGAAGAACGAGATCGTGAAGAAAAGGAAAATGAAGACTTCATGGAAGAAGAAGATTTGGATAATGAAGAATGCAAATAATGTTTAGAAGAGTCATAATAAGATTTGGAAGATGAAGAATTCAAATGGTGTTTAGAAGAATCATGATAAGACTTAGAAGATGAAGAATGAGAAGATTTAGATGATGAAAGATGTTTGGAAGAAGAAGATCATGATATGATCATGTTTATGATTCTAGCAAAGGCATCTGATTTAATTGACTTTTCTTTTATTTTTGCTATAAGTTTATCACCCATGCCATATTTAGAAGAACCATTGGAAGAAAAAAATTCTTCAAATTGAGAAATGAGTTCAAGATCATCTATTCTCAAGAGAGGTTCCTTAATAAGATAGTTTAAATTCATGGTTCTAGAAGAGGAGGACTCAAGCATAGAAGAAATGAATAGAAGAGATGAATAGAAGAAAGTAGACTAGAAAATAAGAGGAAAGGAATCAAGAAGAAGAAGAAGAATTTCCCATGGGAATAGAAGACTTTACAAGAATATGGGAAATGGAGAAGAAAGAAGAAGACTAAGAGTCAACTTTTATAATTGATACCATAATGTTCATTGAGATGTTTGAGAAACATGAAAGCACCTAGGATATGACAACTGGAGGTCATTTCCCTTGATTACTTGATATCTTGTAGTAACTATCATGAAAGAAAGAGACTCTAAGTGATAGGTAAATCTCTCAAAGTGTCAATTCCAACCTAGGATAAATGAGATTCTCTATTTTCCAAAGAGAAAAATGAAAAAATAGAAAATAAAAGGCATTACCAACACTGTCAAAGAGGTGCTTCCAACAAAGGGTGAATACCCTATCACTTAGGAGGTTGAACTTAGCCAAAATTCAATTCAAAATTGAGATATGTGAAAAATAATTTGGACAATAGTAGGATCAAAATTCTCCAAGGGTGTAATCAACAATTCTAAACACAAACTTTTCACTAGGAATAACTTCCTAACTTGGAAAATTATTTCTAAGACAACCTTGTGAACTAATTGAAATCGCCCTTAGAAAGAAAAAAAGAGGAATTTGCAATCAAAACATGTATCTGACAACAAGGTAGAAAAACCAAGCAAGTTTCAAAGAATCAAGCAAGTATATCAACAGATTTTTATCATTGATCAAGCACATAAGACATCAATCAAGGAGTTCAAGCAAACAATCTTCAAGCAATGGGCAAGGGACAAAGCAACCTTGCGCATGAACAATGATAGTGACTTAGTATTTCTACTCCTTAGAGATTCTACTTGTGTATGTTCTTGAGAATGTTTTAGCAGGCACTTAGAACACAACAACACCCTGTCAAGCTGTTTACAATGATATACATGGCTTTCTAAAAGGAGTCCTCGATATACACAAGGTACGTGAGGCCCAAATCTGTAGATGAGAAGAATTCAAAATCACACAGCCAGGGGGAGATGGTAACCCAAATCTCCTCCTTCACTTTTCAAAGGTATAAATTTCTTTGAGGCTTAGCCAAGAGTTATATCAAACTCAATTCCCAAGAGAGGTGTCATCTTCACGTTGCTCATTATGGTATGTTTTGATATGAGGAGTAAGACTCTTTGAAGAAGTAGAAGAAGAATGAGATCGTGAAGAAGAGGAAAATGAAGACTTCATGGAAGAAGAAGATTTGGATAATGAAGAATGCAAATAATGTTTAGAAGAGTCATAATAAGATGTCATTCATGTAGGAAAGGCGATATGAGAGAATGAAAGGAGGTTCATATAGGAAAGGCGATATGAGAGAATGATAAGGAGCTGATAAGCTATTCATGGATAGCTGATTAGCTATCCATGATGTGGGTCATATAGGAAAGGCAATATGAGAGAATGATAAGGAGCTGATAAGCTATCACCTATGCTAGGTATAATCACATGTCCACCAAATGTGGATCATCCTCCAATATGCAATAAAGTATGTGCATTGGATTAGGATGATAATGTGATAAGAGCATGAAAAGTGGATCTCACACACAATGAGGTATGTGATGACAACTATCACACCTAAAGTGGAATTTCTCCTACACCATGTGCTTAATAGATGTGCACACTCCTAGGTGTCTCAATCACAAACTACTATGCAATGCATTATCCTAAGTAAGATTAAGTAAAGTGTAATTAGGAATAATTAACTACACCAACACCCCCCCTTAAGTGCAACTTAGGGGAATGCACTTAAACTCACAATGCAAGATGGGTCCCGACTACTAGGCCATGTTAGGTACCCATGTATAAGATACATGAAATGCATAACTCTCATAAAGTGGAGAAAGAGGGAAAACCTCATTGGAAAAACCCTCCCCCAAAAAGAGAGAAGAAAACAAGATGCATGGATGGATGGAGTGCTCAAGACCCCACAAGAACTACATACATCATGTATATACAAATAAGTATCCCCCCATAAGAAGGATAGTTGGAGACATGATATCCCCCCCTTAATGTAGAAGCTCCCATGTTGATGAAGAGTACCTACAAACAATAGATAAGCCAATGCTTACAAGAAACATGTCTCCCCTTAGGAAGAAATAGATACATCAAATGATGAAGAAGCCAATCCATGTGAAAATGGAATGAGGAAGAAGATGAAGGTTATTAGAATAATAAGCAGAAAACACAAATATGAACACACAAAAGAGAATATGAAAACACAGAATTTAACATGGTTCACCCAATCCCTGGAATACGTCCACCAACATTGAGTCCAATATATTTATTTTATCAAGTGATTAAAATTTGAAACCTACAACTCAATACCACCACAAAAAGCTACAATATCCCTCATAAAATGAATTACAAAACCCTAAGCCCTTTTACAAGAATTTTTCCCATAACAAAAGTATGGGAAAAAATACTCTGACTAATAAAAAATAGATGGCCGACACTTTGAAATATTAATAAGTCATTTTTGGTTTTGAGGGGCACTGCCCCTCAACCGAGAAAGGGGCTCTACCCCTTGACCCCGCAAGGGGCACTACCCCTCGACCCCATCAGGGGCCAATCCAAGATTGCACTTCTTGAGAAGAGGTCTTCACACCTTGAGAGCTCTGATACCATGTTAGAGTTTTAGGTGACTCTACAACACCCCCAGGATCAAATGCAAGACCAAGATAAGTTCCATAAGAGATTGGAAAGACAATTGCATTAAGATACAATAATGATATTATTGATCTTGGACATGATTAAAATGTACATAATAGGCCTCCTTATATAGGAAAGGAGATAAGAGACAATGATAAGGAGTTGATAAGCTATTACATATGCTAAGTGTAATCACATGTCCACCAAATGTGGATCATCCTCTTGATGATGCATATAATATTCCCTATGATGATTATACTTTAGATGCAATTGAAGAATTTGCAAGGATACCGCACCAAATTATGTATTAATCCCAAGAATTAATTTGCTGATAAGGATAAAATGCAAATTATGAGATTTGGACCTTCAAAGCTTGCATCAAGGTCTCTTCAAATTGGCTAATAAAAAATGCTCCAACAAGCAACTAGCGCATCAGGCAAATATGAATTGTGTGTTGAAGAAAAGCACAAGAGAGGAAATATGAATGCAAGGATGGATTGAATAGATCCAATAAATTAATGATCAATGCTCAATGAATTTAATATGAATTGTGCATTGAAGAAAAGCACAAGAGAGATAATATGAATGAAAGGATGGATTGAATAGATCTAATGAATTCACCTTGATTGAATGATGAATGCTCAATTCTCAATGCTCAATTGATGATTACATAATAGGCCTCCTTATATAGGAATGGTGATATGAGAGAATGATAAGGAGCTGATAAGCTATCACCTATGCTAGGTGTAATCACATGTCCACCAAATGTGGATCATCCTCCAATATGAAATAAAGTATGTGCATTGGATTAGGATGATAATGTGATAAGAGCACGAAAGGTGGATCTCACACACAATGAGGTATGTGAAGACAACTATCACACAAAAAGTGGAATTTCTCCTACACCATGTGCTTAATAGATATGCACACTCCAAAGTGTCTCAATCACAAATTACTATGCAATGCATTAACCTAAGTAAGATTAAGTAAAGTGTAATTAGGAATATTAATTACACAAACACCCCCCCTTAAGTGCAACTTAGGGGAATGCACTTAAACTCACAATGCAAGATGGGTCCTGGCTACTTGGCCATGTTAGATACCCATGTACAAGATGCAATACATGAAATGCATAACTCTCATAAAGTGGAGAAAGAGGAAAAACCTCATGGGAAAACCTCCCCCAAAAAGAGAGAAGAAAACAAGATGCATGGATGGGTGGAGTGCTCAAGACCCCACAAGAACTACATACATTATGTATATACAAATAATTATCCCCTCATAAGAAGGATAGTTGGAGACATGATATCCCCCCCATAATGTAGAAGCTCCCATGTTGATGAAGAGTACCTACAAACAATAGATAAGCTAATGCTTACAAGAAACATGTCTCCCCTTGGGAAGAAATAGATACATCAAATGACCAAGAAGCCAATCCATGTGCAAATGGAATGAGGAAGATGTAGGTCTCCATGTATGAATCTATGAAGATTGAGTAGGAATTTCCAAGCTCAAGGAATCTATCACTTCATGTGACAAATTAAGTGAAGAAGGAGAAGAATCAAGTGTACCAATCTCCAAAGAAGGTGAAGAAGTATCCGCATCTATGATGGAACTGTCATCAAGGGAAAGACAAACCCCCTCATGTGTGTCTTCCAAATCTACATCATGAGAATCAACAAATGCTGAAGATGCATCGAAGTAGTCATCACATTCTGTAAGATCTGAAACATTATGATCATCCTGCTGAATAGTAGAGCCCATGTCTGAAGAAGGAGGAAGTGGAGTAGGAAGATCAACACTTGTCTCAACAAAAAAATGATTCAAGTGCCCAAATTTCTCCTCATAATTATCCCTTGGAAAAGGGATGGGTACATCATGAATATCATCATCATTATCAATAAAAGTGGAAAAAGAATACAAGCAGGATGTATGATCAACAACTCCCATAGCTATGACATCTCTAGTCTCCATGTCCCTAATGTAGAAAAAATCAGGAGTGAACTCAACAATTCTACCTTCTACCCCATGTGTAATTTGGTAAATAGAAAGGAGATTAGTGGTCAAGGATGGTACAAAAAGAACATCATTAAATGTCCCTTCTCCCATAGGAATAGAACCTTTCCCACAAACTCTCATGAATGTGTTGTTACCCATCAAAATATTAGGAGAATTACAAGGCTCAATAGAAGAAAACATATCTATAGAAGATGCCATATGATGTGATGCACCTGAATCAAGAAGCCATTTACCTTGCTCAGGATGTGTGGAAGCCAAGAGTGCTTGCCCTTTACCTTTATCTTTGGATGATGATGGAGATGTAGAAGCTGTCGATTGTGTAGAAGAAGGAGCAGATACTGATGAGGGAAACTTAAGGTTTTGTTTCTGAATAATGTGAGTTAGCTCATCAATCTTCTTTTGAAAACACTTATGCTCATCATGTCCTAACTTTTGACAATATCCACATTTATCTCTCTTTCTTCTAGATGATTCCTCTCTTGAAGAGGACTTGGATTCAGTACTTTTTGGTGAAGAAGATTTATTACCTTTGTCATGAGGCTTAGGATCCTTATTGTGTTTCTTTCCTTTTCCATTAGAAGCCTTTGATGTAGACTCACTTGCAATCAATGCTTTATGTGTGGAAGGCTTCAACTAACCCATGTGTGCCAACTTTGCTTGTTCCCTTGTGAGCTGCGCTGCAAATTCATCAAGAGAGGGCAATTTGTATGAACTACCAAGAGAATCCAAAGTAGCATAGAATGTAGAAACAAAGATAGAATAATCAGGACTAAGCTTGGAAAGAATAGAAAAGATGAATTGTTCATCCCCTTTAACAATGCCACATGAAGAAAGCTCCAATCTAATAGTATTGAATGTAGAGAAGAAGTCTTGAATATTGTCAAAATCCCTAGGATTAAGACCTATGAGATCATTCTCTAATCTGAATTTTCTCATTCTATTAGGTTTACCAAAGAGTCCTTCCGTTGTGATCCAAGCATCATGAGGATGTGTGCAAGATGCAATATGAAAGTGCAAGTCACGATAGATGGATGATCTAAGAGAGCCAAGTGCTTTATCTCTTCTATCAAACCACTTTTTCCTTTCTATAGCACCTGTTTGAGGTTCTTGATCCTTCCCAAGAGTCATTCTAAGAAATCCAAGACTCACCAAATGATCACTTAAAGATACTTTCCATTCATGGTAGTTATATGGAGTGAGAATTTTAAGCTTTGAATTATCCATATTGTAACCAAATAATGACTGATAACTATTGATAACTCCTTCAAATGACTGATGCAAATTAGAAAACTAAAATCTAACTATTAACCAAGTGTAATTATAGCCCCAAAATGACCTATTTCTGAAAGAGATATTTCTACCCAAAATCACTCAAATCTGATTGTAGATCTAGAAATTAGACAAAAAATCATGCACTTTCAAAAAAAATTTCACCTCAAAATGTTACCATATGTGCCCAAACGAAGCCCTGGAAGTTGTAAAAATTAGGAACAGCCAGGTATAGTCACCAAAAACTACAATTTCTGACAAATCTGGTCACCAAAAAGAAAAATTAACACCACCACTGGAAAAATCAAAATATTCTACCCAATTTCAAAACAAATTGCTCGAAAAAAGGAGCAAAATTGAGCAAGTTATGGCCCTTTGAAGTCGGACTGTCAAACTGAAATCTCCAATGGTGAAGGCTGCAAAATTTCAAACCCTAATGATGTCAATAGTTTACTAGGTTAAATTTGATGGTTAGATGACCATAAAAAAATCCCTATTCTACCTTGCAGTGATAGCTAGATAGCCATCAAATTTAAGATGGCATAACAAGTGACACAAGCAAAAAATTGCCTCCTTCAGCTAACATGGCGGTGACTTGGTGGGCTATACCAATCCATACCATATGGATGGTTGCATGTAAATGTGACATGTCAAATTTTCTTATGGGTTAGGGGTTCCACATGGCATAGGTGGATTGGTCTGCGTGACACAGTCTGCTAACTAGGCTGCTGTGAGGTGGTAGATCGCGTAGGGTTTTCTTTTGGCCTTGTCGCGGCTGATTGGGTGGCCAAAGGATTTTCACATGTTGGGTTCACTATGTACATTGACATTGAGATGGAAGTGTGTGGCACTGCTAATGCTGATTCAGCGGGAGGTGTCACGTTGGTCGTGACGTGGCAGGTGCCTAGCGATGGCCGAGGGTGGCAGGGGTAGGAATGGCCACTCAGGAGGTGATCTGTGTCATCAGTGGTGGGAATGGCCACTCAGTGGAGTGGATCTCGGTGTAGGAGAGGTGCTTGGGTGGCGGCGGTAGAGGTCTTCAGAGGATGAGCCGTGGTGGAGTGGTGAACAAGAGCGGCGACAATGTTCTGAGGTGGCCGCTGAGTGGCGGTCCTATGGCACTGCTCAAGTTTGAAAAGACCGCGGTGGCATGATGTTAATCCCACATCATTTGGGATTTTGTGAATGCCTTTTTTTATATATTAAAACACTCTACCTCTAATGTAAAGGAAGACCAGGCGGTGGCCGGCATTGAGTATGCCTACATGCATGTGCGCTGCTTGATGTACTCAATGATAGGGTACGATGATGACATTTGCACTACTGTAATTGATAGAATATTCTCTGTCGCATTGATGATATAGGGCACATACCAAGCCCAACCTTTTACTCCAAAAAAATTTCAAAAAATTATAGAAATTAAAAAAAAAATTATTTTTTTTGAAAAATCATACCGCAGAGGCAGATCAGGCCGTATGGTCCGATTTGCAAAAGTTTTTTGCCTCGAATTTGACTTTCGCTGAATATAGGCGAGTTTATAGTTGATTTTTACCAAAATAGCCTCCCAGACACAATGGTGAGGTTAGATCTGTTTCAAGACGCCTCTATCTTACGTTGGTTGCCAGATCTGAGATTTGGACCTTCAAAGCTTGCATCAAGCTCTCTTCAAATCGACTGATCTAAATGCTCCAATGGCTCTGATACCATGTAAGAATTTACAAATAGAAAATATTAAACCAAGGATCTAGAGGTTGAAGAAAAGCACAAGAGAGAAAATATGAATGCAAGGGTGGATTGAATAGAACCAATGAATTCATGTTGATTGAATGATGAATGCTCAATGCTCAATGCTCAATTGATGATTACATAATAGGCCTCCTTATATAGGAAAGGAAATATGAGAGAATGATAAGAGATGATAAGTTATCACCTATGATAGGTGTAATCACATGTCCACCAAATGAGGATCATCCTCCAATATGCAATAAAGTATGTGAATTGGATTAGGATGATAATGTGATAAGAGCATGAAAGGTGGATCTCACACACAATGAGGTATGTGAAGACAACTATCACACCAAAAGTGGAATTTCTCCTACACCATGTGCTTAATAGATGTGCGCACTCAAAGGTGTCTAAATTATAAATTACTATGCAATGCATTAACCTAAATAAGATTAAGTAAAGTGTAATTAGGAATATTAATTACACCAACACTTATTAAGTACTCTCAGGAAGGCAACTAGAATCCCTTCCACTCAATCCATTTTTAAAAAAAATTAAAACTTATACATTTTGTATCTCCTCCGTTACCTTATTTCTCTTATTTATTTATGATGAGATGATTTCATTGTCAACAGTTAGATTTTAATAAACTAACCATACATAGAAGATATGATGACGATAATTATAAAGGATAAAATTGATCTATTTAATGATATTAATAAGTATTTTTCTCCACTTTAACTTTTTTATTCTTCTTAAATTTTAAAAAAACATTATAGAATTTATAAGAAAAAGTGAACCAAATCAAAATAATTCTTATAAGTAATCTCTTTATTTTTGTAATTTGAATTGTCTATTCTATTTAAATCATAAATACACTTAAAAATAAGCATATCAAGAGTCAATGTTGGCATATTGTTATGGTTAAGTTGTTTTTTTATTGTTCTGGACATCAAGGTTCAAATCTCATCGAGGATGAGACCCCTCATTTGTGGTCTCATTGGTTCATAGCTCTGAGTTAAAACATTTATGAATAATCCTACATAATCTCTCTTTATGCACATAATATGATTCCTTTCTTTACAATATTAGGCTGGTTTTTCCTTGCATCTTTTAATTAAGGTAAGAAGCCCAAAAACCATTTAAACAATGACGAGGAAGAGAGCATTTTGAAAGGCTTCCCAAGCCCTTACATTGGGTTTTAAAGTGGGTATGAAATATAACCCAAAATTGTTAGCAAAGCCTCCCACCAGAATGTTTAGACTTCTCCTGCAAATACCCTATCCACCTCAATAGTGACATTAGAGGAAGAAGCCACCAGAAAAAGGAGCCAAACTTGATACAACCCTATATCCAAGTAGCCAAAAAAATCTGCACGTCTATGGGGGATGCCCCTGCCCAAATAAGAACATCAAAAGAAGAAGAAATGATTGGAATGAACCAAACTCAGTCCTTAGCCACAAGAAACATCCTCATCTCAATAAGAGAAGACTCCACCTCCATATGAATCACATAAGGCTAGACAAAGGGATGAAAAAAACAAACCCTTATAAATAAGACTAGAAAACATAAAACTTCATCAAGGGAAAGCAATACCCTACCCCCAAAAAAGGATGCTCCATAAACCTATCATGATGAGCATAGGAAGAACACAAGAAAAAACCCATAGGGACACAAATCACCACAAGCTCACAACTAGGTTTAGTACAACCCTTGCAACTACTAAAAACATAGACAAAGAAATGGGGTGGGTACATTGAGCACAGGAACATAAATTAAAAAAAGAAACATTATCCCTCAAAACCACAAGGGCTGAAACAAACCCAACCCAAAAAGGAAGAACACCTCACCTCACCATATCCAAAGGACTCTATAAACATGAGAAGGTACAATAGGGAAGAGATGGAAATTCCCACCAAAGCTACCTCTTCCAACTTCCATAGATTTTGACATCCAAGAGAGACCCACACAGTAACCCCTGAAAACACCACACAACACTAGGAAAGCTTGACCAAGACAAACAACAAAAAGGGAGGAGAATAAATCCTTTCCATTTCCTACTGGCCAAGGAAAGGAAACCACCACAAAATGGTCCGAGCCACATCAGAGAAAGTATCCCCACTAGAAAGAAGGTGCATAGAACTAGTAAGGACAAACACCATTATATTCATGGAATGGACAAGGAAAAACAAAGAAAAACTTTAACATAGAACTTCTACCATCTCTGCAAGTGCATAGAGATGAAACAAGACAAAGAAACCCTCCATAAACAAGTTGATTCCACACCACAAGTAGATAGAAATCCCACATATCCACCTTCATCTATATCATCACTATCCTCCTCTCCTTCCTCTGCAACATAATCCCTAATGCTATAGCTTTTCTCTCACCTCTCATCATTTGAAATATTTCTCTAGTTAGTATCTACATTCATTTCTTTCTCTCTCTTTTTGGTTATAGTTATAATTTATCCTACCTATAGATCTTTGACAATTTATTTTTCTAGCTTTTCCTTTTCTATTATACCTAGTGTTTTTTCAAACATTTTATTCTAACTTTTGATCATCATAATTATACTGAATGATAAATACTTACATGTTCTAGTTTTAGAGTTTCACTATTTTAGTTTGACAATTGCACTACTCTATTTTTATGATTCCACTCACTTTTCAATAACATTTACAATTGTACATATTTATCAAATTATCCATTGTCTAATATATTAAATCATCATGTATGATTTGATCACCATCATCATTAATTTTTTATTGTTTAAATATAATTATAATAAACCTTTAAGGATGGTAATGGCACCTTCAGAATTAGATACAAGTCAGAATATCAAAAAGTGTTGTTAAAGTTTTATAAAATAGGACAAACATAAGACCATGGTTTAGTAGAAAATTTTATGTTGTAGGCCCTTAAATTATTGTTAATTTTAAATCTTATATAATAAAGATAAAATCAAACCATTATTATATTATTAATCTAATTATTAGAATTAAGAAATATTATAAAAAAAATAACAAATAAACTACACAAAACTATCATGATATTGCTATCAAGATTCAACTATATTTGATATAACCTAGATGCAATGAGTGCTAAGTGTTCCATTTAATTTCATGAGAGATAGGTTCTTGTGAACCACTACTAATGAAACACAAGTTAATGAGTTTGACTCAAAAACTACATAGCTAAATCCTTATAGTAATATCACAAATTGACATATTGTGAAAAATATCTCCTACTTATCAATTGATGAACTTAAGGGGATTTATGATGTATTGTTCATAAGGTGCAACACTTTTTGATGGTTTTACAAATGGAGTTGCAAGAAAACTGGGCTTAACCTTGGATAAAACTCTATGGTTATGAACATTTAAGCTTGGGTAGTACTAGGATGGGTGACCTCTTGGGAAGTCTTGATGCTTCACCTTTGTGAGAGTCAATTAGATGCAATGAGTGATAAGTGTTTCATTCATGGTTTGAAACATGGTTCAACGAGTTTGACTCAAAAACTACACAATTGAGTCCTAATAGAAATATCACAATTTGACTTGTTGTGGAAAAAATTTCCTATGTATCAATCGATGAGCTTAAGGAACATTATAATGAATGGTTAATAAGACATAACACTTATTAGAGGTTTTGCAAATGGGGTTGTAAACCAAGTGGGCTTAACCTTGTAGTAAACTTTGTGGTTAAGCACGCTTGAGCTTGAGTAGTACTCTGATAGGTAAGCTTCCAAGAATTCCTAGTGCTTCATCTCTATGAGAGTCACTTAGATTCAATGAGTCCTAAGTCTTCCATTCATTTTCATGAGGGATGGGTTCTTGTGAACCACTACTTTTGAAACATGGATAAGTGAAAATGACTCAAAAGTAACATAATTGAATCTTGATAGGAATATCACAATTTGACTTATTGTGGAAAAAATCTCCTACACAAATCTATATTTTTTTTCTTTTCCACATACAACATCATCATTTAATTTCATCAATTTAAAATCTAAATCCTATTTTAATTAATTAATTTTTAGATTAAAAGATCGCGTTCATCTTGAACATATAGAAGTTTAATATATCATAATTTTATTTTCTTCTCATTCAACAACACAAAATGGTTGATCTACCACCTAAATTATTTAGTATTAAAAAACCTTATCTTGTTATACTTTCTTTGAACATTGAAAATCACATTCAATTAGAAACCTTATTAAACATGGCTTTGTAAACGTATAAATATATCACAAGTACAAAAGATTTTAAATGAAAATTATAATATAAAACTATAAATTCTTTTAATGGACTATTATTAGTTCTGTTGTCTAATATTCTCAATAATCCAATAAATTGAATGTCTTAAGAATATATTACTCTCCAATTTCTGAAAATCAATAATATGGTTTAAAAAAGAAAATTTAATACGTGTATCTAATAGTTATTTTTTTAAATAATATTTTAGTTTGAAGGAAAAGTTTATGTCTATCATAATGTTTTGATATAAGAAGCATCAATAGGGTGCTGACTCATGGTACAATAAACAAAACTCTAGAGGTGAGTTAAAAACACATTAACCAAAAATAGAGTAGCTAATAGTTTTAAAATTATCAGCAGTCTACATCTATCAAAAACCAAAACAAAAAACTGGAGCACCAATAGTGAATATCCATAGTCATAACAATCATAAAAGGAACCAATAGTGAATAAAGCTCTCGCCCTCCCCCTTCAGGTGCTAAAAATAATTATTAGGACCCTAAAACATAGGAGCCCAATGATTACGATGATCACCCATCTACCCATTCCCCCAAAATGCAAGAAAACTTAGATGGAAAAAACCAGTCGGGGGAGTATCACAGTCAAGACTAAAGAAAAGGGAATAGGTGTGGAGGAACTTCAATATGAACATAGTGCACATGGGGATCATCAGAGAATCTGTGAACCCCAAAATCCTTGAGGACATAGACAATAGAATTCAGGAGGAGAATCTGATTGAACCCACTCTGGTTGTCCTCAGCGACAAGGCTAGGGAAATGGAGATGAAATTCCTAAACAATGCTACAAATAGTATGTTGGACCAATTCAAGTCCTTAAAATGACTATTCTTTGAACTTGATGATCTCAAGGACAAATTCCAGAGCATGGCTGAAAAGAATCACAAAGCTACAGAACATAAGGGCTGTCTGGATTCAAGAATTGACCATTTGGAAAGAGGTATGAAAAGTCTTGAAGACACCCTTAAAGGCATAGTAGAACAAAATTTTAATATTCTCAAATCCTCCAACAAACACATAAAGCTTCTTTTTGACAAAATGGAAGAGAAGATGGGTAGTAAGGATGAGAAAAGGACCACTGAGGATAACAAGGAGGAGCCCAATGAAGGATTGGGAAAGAGAACTAGAGCTAGAACAAAGAAAAATTTGGCTGAAGAAAGATCCCATGAAATCCAGAACATAAAAGAAGTAGCAGAGAAAATGGTGATTCTCAAAAGCAATGCTGCTACAATGCTCAAGAACCTTTCCTGATATAGCTCTCTGGTTCCCTTTTTCTACACTCTTTTTTCTCTACCAAGAATTTTACATTTTTTTGGTTGTCTGTATTTCATCCTATCTATGTCTTGTTTCTCTCATTGCTTTTCTTTAGCTACACTCTGATATTTTATTTGATACTTTATTTTTTGTTATGGGTTTCAGGAACCTTGTAAAACCTATTTTACTTAATAAAAAATAGTCATAAAAGGAACCAAGTTTAGAGTACTGAAAATAAAAGAGTTTTCATCATGCCACATAGGGAAGAAAGAGCTTAAAATAAATTTATAAATTAATCTATAAACTAAATTAAAAAAATAGCCCAGTGGGCTAGATAGAGCATGCCAAAAAACCCTAACCATAACCGGGCTTAGTTTTCTTTCCATAGGCATTTTGATAGCAACATATCTACCTATCGAAGGCCTTCACATTGAGCATATAGAGGGTGGTGGACAAGGCGTGCATGATCTTCAATGCAAACTTGGTCATGAATATCAGCCTCTTCTTGGTAGTTTCCAAGTCCACCTTTAATTGGCCATAGTATGTTCAATCTGAGCAATTTGGAACTTGAATTTTCCTACCAACCCATAACTAGTGTAATGCACATCCACATTGGTATCCTTGGTCATGTATGCCTCCTCCATGGAAATGTGCCTAGTTTTATCTTTCTCCTCCATGAGGTTCTCAGTATCATCAGCTTCGTTGGGGCTATTTGAGTCCACTGTGACCTCCGCCTATTTCAGAATATTATTGATGGCATTTTTTCCTCTATCCTTAGCTAGATGGTTAGAGTAGCATTTCTAGAAAGGCTAGGGGTCCACATCCTAAAGGTTGTCAAGATTGTGGATGATCCTCCTACCCTTTTTATTAGGTTGGTGGGTGTCTGGGGTGCATTCATATTTTAAACCCTATGAATAATCATGGATTTGGTAGATATTAGAGGACCTAGGGTCTTTAGGAGGGGAGGAATCATGTAAAACTTTAGACCCAGGAGTAGCAAGGCCTTTTTCCAAAGAGACCAAAGGTGAAGGGTTGGGCTACGACAAGGATTCAGAGATAATAGACAATGTGGGAGGCGGACAAAGGGTGCTATGAAATTTTTAGAGTCTCAACATAAGGCCTTTGTGGAGGATAACAAGTTTTTTCCCCAAATTCTTAGCTTCAGAAACATCAGCCACATTACTCTCCATGGAGTGCAACTAAAAAAATGGAAAGTAGATCAAATCTTTATACCTAAGATGATTGAGAAAAGGAAAATGATAGTAGTAGAAAACCCCAAACCTTCCTTCTAGCCTAAAGTACTTCATCATGATCTTGCACATCTTAGGCCAAAACTCTAGGAGGTCCTCGGTACTATAGCCACCATACTTCAAGATAGGGCTCTCCTCATGGCTCCAAAAGAATTTAGAAAGCTCCATCTTGGTAGGGGTTTTATTGGTCTTCTTCCATTTTTGGCTCATGGTGGCAAGGCCAATGGCTTTACCAATGATGTCTTCATTAATCTCAAATGAGATGCTATTCACAAGATACACCTCTTGTTCCAAGACACTACAAATTCCTTGGAGATTGTCTCATCATAACCACTAATACTCTCCATATAAGGCATGATGCATCCCTCTTTACATAAATACATAACCATCAGGTTCAAGGTAAACTCTTCCTTAATTTTTTCTACCTCAATTCTATGATGATCACCAACCAATACCGTGGAAGTGTTAAAACCTAGGAAAAAAACTAGTAAAGGCATGCACCAAGTGAAGAAAACATGATCCTTAGGGAAAAAAATTTTGAGCACCCAGAAAAAATTATGCAAAATCCAAAAGTGGCCCTTCTTACCAAAGTAACAAGTTAAAAGCCAAAGGGTAAATGATTTTTGCATAAAAAAATTTGTATGAAGCCCAAAAGTAATCAACTCATAATTAGCAACATGAATATGGTAATAAATGAAAATTCATGCCATAATCCTTGTTGGTACTACCAGGAGAGAAAACACGTGATAGTTTCACCTAAAAGTGAAAAAGTACTCATAAAACTCAGCACAATATCTATGGAAATTTGTCGTATAACGAATATTCCAGCAAGCCATCTTACCAGAAAGGAAATAATTCAAATTATTAGGGTTGATGTGATGCAGTCAAGGATGGTGGATCCAATTAAGAATAGTCCAAACCTTGCAGCCACCAGAACAACATAGAAAATTACTCAATAATGCAACACAAATTAACTATTTAACTTTGATTTTCATTAACATGCTCGACTGTAAGGCCTTTCGGGTTAGGGCCAAATACAATTATGAAAGCAATTTTGCAAGATCCAAAACTAGATCCAATACAATCACCAGCTAGTTCATCTCTGAAGAGAATCATAAGCTGATGAAAACCCTAAGGTAGATCTAAACTTGAGCTCGCAAGCCTCCAAGAAATCTCTTTGTTCCCAAGTATGCAACCCACTAGATTTGTAAATAAAAACTATCAAATAGAAATCTGATCTGCAAGATCCTTTCCACAACTTCGCCAACTTCAGGTTTCAAGCTTCGCATCTGAGATCCAGATCTGCTAAGTCTTCTCTCTAAAACATCTACCCAAACACCCCTTAAATACTAATCATCAACCACAAGTCAGCAAGATGAAACCCTTAACTCAACCTAAAAATAATTAAATGCCATACAAGTCAGCTTACAAATTGTATAAAAACATTTAATTCAGCATGTCAGCCTATAACAACAGCTACCAAATAAAAATACACCAAGTCAGCCCAAAAAATCACACAGAACTCCATTCGTTAAGTTAGAACTACTGAGCATCAGTGGATTAACTGAGCACGCCAAGCTCCAGTGTCGATTGAGAACCACAGGCATGACCAAGTAACACTATCACCAAGCACCAGAGACTACCGAGTTCCTTCAGTGACCGAGCTTCCTTCAATGATCGAGACCATCGGTTAAGGTTGTAATTGAGTATATACCAGCCAAAATACAAACACCTATGTAGTTTTACCGGGGACACAGAATGCCCCTACATCAAACACCCTAGGTTCACAAAGATGTTCATATGTGAGAAGAACATCTTCTAGGGTTTAGCACATAAACCCCGAACTGGTTCTTCACATACAAGTCCTCCACCTTTTATGCTATTGAATTCTTACACTTCAACTTCCTTTGTCTCTTCAAATCTTTTCTAGACAACATCCAGCTCTCTTCTCCAATCTAATCATTCATTTTCTCTAGATCTACCAACTCAACTCAGGAACCGATACTCAGGCTTCTCCTACTGAGAGTCGTATCCATCAAAGGCATAAGTGAAAACTTCTTGTCATCCTTCTCAATAGTAAATACATTCTTCACACAATAATAAATAGTTCTGCAATCATACTACCAAGGTCTACCAAGTAATATATCTCAACTATTCATCTTCACAATGTCACATAACACAAGATCCCTATACTGGCCAATCTGAACATCAATGAAGCATTGTTCTCTAACTTCCAGAGCATGATCATCTTGTAACCAACCAATCCTATAAGGATGTGAATGTTTCATTCTATTCAAACCAAGTGTACTAACCATGTCCTTAGAAACAAGGTTATCAGTACTACCACTATCAACAATAACATCACAGAGTTTACTTTCAGATTTGCATCAGGTCCTAAACAAGTTACTCCTCTGACAAGGTTCATCCTTTGTACCGAGAGATGTTCACCAAAGCAATAGCTTCTCTAATTCAGGTTCATTCTGAATATTCTCATTTACCACAACAATTCATCAGTCAAACTTCTTCTATGTACACTCAAAAGAATGGTTTCCTTCCTCTCCACAGTTATAGAAATTACCTTTAAAGATAACTCTACGTGTCTTCTTCTTCGGTTCCATAGATTTTTTTTCATCTTCTGCATCAGTTGGTTTATCCTTCACCGAGTGATCAATTTTCTCCTTCCCTTGGGAGTTAGCAGGTTGTTTCCTCTCCAACTTATCTTCTGCCTTCAAAGCATACTGATAAGCATCTTCAGCATACCAAGCTCATCCTGAATATTGAATCTCAGACCATTCACATACCAAGCTACCTTTTCCTTACCAAGCTCTCGGTGTCTAGACCAAATAGTAAGTTTGTAGAACTCCTTGGTATAATCTTCCACAGATAGATCCTTCCATTTTAGATTCTACAACTTATTAAACAAGTCAAGCTCATAGTCAACCGGTATGAACTTAGCTTTCAACTTAGTCACCATCAACCTCCACTGACTGATCTTCATTTGACCTTAATCATCTCTATCTCTTTTTAGTTATTTCCACCAAAGAGCATCATGTCCTTTCAACTTAGTCTGTGCTAATCTCACCTAAAGAGGATCTTCAATTTCTTCTAGCTCAAATAAATCTTCAAGTTCACCAATCCAATCAATCAGATTGTCAGGTTTAAAAGTACCAGAGAAAGTATAAACTTCCATTTGGTAATTACTAAACTGAGTAGTAGATCTAGGTAACCGAATAGTTTTGTCTTCACTAGATCTATCCCTTCAGTCATCACCACTAGATCCATTAGGTTCAAATTCTTCAGTAGCTTCTTCATAGCCATCCTCAGTACCAACATTTTGAGGTATACCAGTAACATCTCTCATGATCTCAATGACCATGTCATTCTTCATCAATTCCATCTCAGATCTGAAATTTGATTTCACTTTCTGTGTGAGCCAAGATTCCATAGTATCACAAAGATCAGAAATAACTCTAGGGTCTAATCTTCTTGAAGGAATCCTTAAAGATATGCAAAATAAACCCTCTGCAACAAACCCTCACTAACCACCTTGTGACAATTTCCAAGTTGTGTACAAGTCAAATCTCAACCTACAATCTTGCAAACAAATAGGGCACAATTTCACAAGTTCAGTGCTTCAGATCTACAATCTAGATTGTGCACAATCTCTTCACCAACAAGATCAAATTCACAAGATCAGCCTTACTAGGTCAACCTTCTACTCCAGCAAGATCAAACTTTCACTCCAAAAGTAACAAACTTCGCTCTGATACCACCTGACATAGTCAAGGATGGTGCATCCAATTAAGGACAGTCCAAACCTTCTAGCCACTAGAACAACACAATAGATTACTCAATAATGCAACACAAATTAACTGTTTAACTATGATTTTCATTAACATGCCTAGTCATAATGCGTTCCAAGTTAGGGCCAAATACAATTAGAAAAACAATTCTGCAAGATCCAAAACTAGATCCAATACAATCACCAACTAGTTCAGCTAGGAAGACAATCAAAAGCTAATGGAAACCCTAAGGAAGATCTAAACTTGAGCTCACAAGCCTCCAAGAAATCTCCTTGTTCCCAAGTATGCAAACCAATAGCTCTGCAAATACAAACTATCAGATAGAAATATGATCTACAAGATCATGCAAGATCTTTTCCAAAACTTTTCCAACTTCAGCTTTCAAGCTTCACATCTGAGATCCAGATCTGCTAATTCATTTGTCTAAAACATCTACCCAAACACCCCTTAAATACCAATCATCAGCCACAAGTCAGAAATTTGAAACCCTTAACTCTCCCTAACAATAATTAAATGTCATACAAGTTAGCTTACAAATTGTACACAAATATTTTAATTCAGCATGTCAGCCTATAACAATAGCTACCAACAAAAGATACACCAAGTCATCCCAACAAATCATATAAAACTCTAGTTGGTAAGTCAGAACTACCAAGCATCAGTGGATTAACCGAGCATGCCAACCATCACCGAGCTCCAATGTCGACTGAGCACCACAGGCATGACCGAGTAACACTATCACCGAGCACCACAAACTACCAAGTTCCTTCAGTGATCGAGCTTCCTTCAATGACCGAGACCATTAGTCAAGGTTGCAATCGAATATAAACTGGCCAAAATACAAACACCTATGTAGTTTCATCAAGGACACAGAATGCCCCTGCCTTAACCTTGGATGCCCCTGCATCATAATGTCATGCCAATTACTAACCCGATTGTATAGCATGAAATCCCCACAATTCACCATGTGGCCCATGAATGTAAAGCCAACATAACTGGTAGTAAGGAGGGAGAAAATAATAGTGGCCCACCACTCGAAAAGATAAATTTTAAACAACATTGGTCTTACTATGTTTATCTCTCAATTCGCACCAAAGAAGGTCCTAAGTAGGCTTAGGGAGAATACTAACATCTCTCCAACCACAAAGACCATCGAACAGTAGACCAACAACAGCCAAATATTTCACAACAGAGTTCCCTTCTTTATAAGTATGTCTTATAGAAAATTTATCAAGACTATCAAGGAGGCCATGAATGTTAGTTAGGTTAGGATCCATTTTCTACTATTCCTTCAAGGTGCCTTGAACCACTTCAAAAATTATTTTTGATTCACCCTCGATATCAAGAAATCTGTAATCAATGTTGGAGGAAAACTTAAGTCCCCAAAAGAGGACCATGCCTTTCACCTGGTTAATAGTTTGATCATGAAGGGGGTTACAGAAAGAAGAAACAACTTTGACCAAGTGGTCACGAATGATACCATGACCTTCCTAATTCCCCCTATAGGCCACCCCATCAAAATTAATGTTATTTCAGTGAGGTTTTGGGGGGACTTTTTAGTAGCTTCTTTGATGAGGATTTTAGCATTGTCATACCTGTGAAAGCCACAATCAATTTTCCAGATCCTAGCTAAATGAATTTCATCATCTGAGGGTGGATGGTTTGGGATTTTCCAATGGGAAATAAATAAGTTCTCTTGCAGCATCTTAAAAATGTTGTGGAAGACAACATTAGGGCATAATTAATTTTCCCAGAAGATTCTATTATTATGATCCTTCCAGATACACCAACAAAAGATGGGTGATATTTGAAGTCATAGGAGTCATAACATTACGCACTGGGAAAATGGTTTCTAGTCATTAGCCAAGTGTTTAACATCATGATTGAAAACACATACAAGATTAAGCATAAGGGTTATCAGGTGCAAGACCTATTTGGCATAATCATAGTGTAGGAGAATATGAGTGATGCTTTCCTCCTCTGTCTTCAAAGAAAACATCTATTGGAAAAGATAAAACCCTTTTTAGCCAGTTTATCTAGAGTTGGAATTTTTCCAAGGAGCACATACCCAAAAAAAAATTTACCTTAGTAATGAGTTGGAAGTTCCACACTTTCCTCCTATAGGTCCAATTAGCCACTTCCTTAATTAGTAGATTGTAACTCGATTTGAAATAAAAGTCACCATTTTGAGTGTGACTCTAGAGAACTCTATCATGGCAATCCAACATGGGAATGTGAGTCTTAGATAGCTGGTCCTGAAGACTCATGGAAAGAGGGATAAGTTGTGGCCTGTCATGAAGGTATGGCAGGATATTAATTCATTGACTGTGTCTAACATAATTATACACCAAAGATCCCACCCAAAGAGTGAGGGCATTACAAAGATGACATAAAATGGAAGAATCAATAGGAGTATCTAATAACCAAGAATCCTCCCATAACCTAATATCCTCACCATTACCAAGTTTCTAGGTTGAGCCCTTTTCCATAATACAATTTGTTTTAAGAATACCATTCCATGTTTTAGATCCTTAGGGGTGGCCATGTTCCATGAAAATTTTATAGAAATAGCCCTAATCTAGATATTTTGCCTCCATGATTTTCCACCAATCAGAAGAGCCAAGAACAAGAGACCAAGAAACTTTAAGAAACAAGGCTCGATTGAGTTTCATAAATTTTTGTAAGCCCAAGCCACCAAGAATCTTAGCCAGGAAGACTTTATCCCAATAGACAAGTGGGAGTGTCTTTTTCTACTCACAACCCGACTTGAGGAAGGTGCGTTGGATTTTCTCCAGTTTTCTAGCGATGATACTAGACATTTGGAAAAAGGAAAGGAAGTAAACCACGATACCTTGTAGGGAAGTAGAGAGTAACTGAATCTTACCAACTCTACTAAGGAGCTTTCTCTTCCAGCTAATAATTTTTCTTTGTGTTCTTTCAAGAATGGTGTTATAGAAATCATTCTTAATGTATTTAATCGTGAGAGGGAGTCTTAGATAAGTCACATGGAGGGTGGATGGTTGGAAATTTAGATTACTCAAAATTTTATCCTGAACACAAGGATCCATGTTGAAGAAAAAAATATTTCTTTTTAAAAAGTTGATGTGTTGACCTGAGATAGAAGTATAATCATCAAGAAGGTAATTCCACACTCTAGCTTACCTCACATAGGAGTAACTAAAGAGAAACATGTCATCAAAAAACTACTATAGAACTGAACAGGGGAGGGTACTAGTAGTCTTTATCCCCTAGATCATACCATTTTAGACCAACTACATCATGTTATGCCCTAGAACTTTAGTAATAAGGATGAAGAGATAAGGACATAAGGGGTCTCATTACCACAAATCTTTGTCCAAGGTGAATTTGACCCCTCATTTTTCATTCATTAGAACCAAGAATCTGACAGTCTTCACACTCCTTGATGGTGTCAATAAACTATTGAGAAAAACCAAAAGTAGATAGAACCTTAAATAGGAAGGTCCAATTGACCTTATCAGAGGCTTTGGAAATATAAAGTTTGAAAGCCATCCCAAGAGATTTACTGTGACTAGTGGAGTGTAAAATTTTATGGTTGGTAATAGTAACATCCATTATCTATCGACTAGGGACAAAACCCTTCTGATTCAGGCTGATGATCTTATTGAGAAGGGGTTTAATATGATTGGCCATGATATTATCAAATATTTTGTAGAGGGTATTGCAGAGACTAATGGATTTGTACTCCTCCATAGTCCTAGGGTCACAATTTTTAGCGACCAACACTATATAAGTATATTGAGCTATCAAAGAAGCTTCTTCTTTCTAATAAAATTATGAGTAGCCCAAGTCACATCCTTTCCAAAAATGTCCCAAAATTCTTGAAAAATTGCTAGCAAGAACCCATCAGGCCCTGTGGATTTATATGCACCCATAGAGAAGGTTGCACTTTTGACCTCATCCTCTGAAACCCACCAAAGAAGGAGGTCATTATCCTTAGAGGTGACAGACCTAGGAAGGTGAGATAGGAGTTGGTTTTACAAGTCCTCTACATTGCTGGGGGAGTTTTCATAGAAAATGTGAGCAAAGTAATAAGTAGCTAGTGAATCCAACTAAGAAGGATCAGTAATCTCCCTTCCCATATTTTCATGGAGAGCATTTAAATAATTTATTTTCTCATGATTACAAGCTAATTTATGAAACAAAGTAGTGTTGTGGTCCCTCACTTTTAACCAAAGGACCTGAGATGTCTTCTTCCAAAAGAATGCCTCCTTAGCTATAGAAACCTTTGAGTCACTCCTAGTAGTTTCCTCATCCCTATGGAGATGAAAATAAATATCTTTGGGCTCCATCCTCTACTGAAGGCCTACAAGCTTTCCAAAGAGATCCTTCTTAGTTTTAAAAATATCCTAAAATGTGGTCTTGCTCCATCCTTTGACAACCATCCTAATAATCTCATGTTTTTTGCAACATAGAACATCGTAGATCCCCTGACTGAAGTCGGCCACCAATGAAAAAATTTAGATAAAAAATTGGGATGAGAGGCCCACATAATCTCATATCTAAAGGAGGCATGTAAGGGACATTGATTATCCCTCCACTTTAGAAAAAGGGGGCTGTGGTCAGAGGTAGTCCTAGGGAGCGAAACCAAGGAAGAAGAAGAACCCAAATCCCAAAAGGAGGATAAAAAAACATGGTCAAGGTGGATCTTAATAAGGTGAGAGTATTTCCTATTATTAGTCGAAGTGAAGAGATTCCCTGATATTTCCTTATCAAAAAGGCCACTCAAGCTAATAAAACTAGATAGATCCCCCATGCTATCCGTGTATTCCATCATGCCTCCAAATTTCTTAGAAGGAAAAAGGGTGTAGTTGAAATCACTAGCCACCAAGAAATTAGTATCCTGAAGGGAGAGGAAGGAAGCAGAGAGCTCATCCTACACTGCACATCTTCTAGGGAAGGTGTTGGGTGCATAAACATTGTAGCAGTGCTATTGAGTTGAGGAGTCGATGCAAGAAACTTCCAGGAAGTGATGAGAAACACTTAGAGCATTCCTCAAAATACGAGAAGGGTTCCACATAGTGTAAATACCTCATGAGGCCCTCCTCAAAATATGAGAAGGGTTCTGCATAGTGGAAATACCTCATGAGGCCCTAGCAGCCTCAGAATAGTAAAAATGAGCTTTGGGCCATAATTTCCCAACCAATATTTCAAAATTAGCATAAGTCATCTTAACTTCTTGAAGCAATAGAATCTCCACTTTAAAGTCATGAATTTACTTCTTAACAATGAAGTGCTTCTATGGGTTGTTAAGTCCCCTTATATTCAAAGAAATAATAATCATTTCTTAACTTTTTGGTTGAGTTCTAGGGCAATTTGACTTCTTGTAGCAACCTCCTTAGCAACAATCTTTTTCTTCTTACCCTATCATATGGCCTTCCTAGTTTGGTCTATGTACTAACATCAATCTTCATAATATTGGTTTTTCTTTGCTGATTTTTCCACTCTACCTCCACAACAACCGACACACCCAGAGGGGGGGAAGTGTAAGAAATAGGGGTAACAATGCTTGAGGGCATACCTAGAATGGGTTTTAATAGAAAATCCTCCTCCAAGAGTGGGGATGAAGGAGGTAAGGGGTGGAAACCAAGGATACCATCCATTGATGGGGCAAGCTTCAAACTCACTATCAAGACTACAAGTATAAAAGGCATTTCCCCTTCTTCCAGACCAGGATCCATGAAATAATCCACCATAGTTGAGGAAGGGGAGCCAGGGAAAGCTTTACGCTCATACACACCATCCATCGGTTGAAAAAAAATTCTCGAGGTCAAGACTGATGAGAGGGTTAGGCCCAATGCAAACAAATTCCACCACATTCTTAGTAGTCAAAATACGAGCCACCTGGGGGTGACACTGCTTTCCCTAGAAGTAGTCAAAATGATCAAAACCACCTGTTTCAATTTGGGGTCCTTCAGGAAGGGATCTTAACAATCTACCTTTGTATGTCACATGGAATTGAAGGTTTGGTAGAAGAGGGTACCTGATTTTCATACACAATGTTTTTAGTTTACCACTCAAGCTTAGATTTAAGGATCATTAAGTTTATAAGAGTTTCATTGATAGAAACATTAACACAGAAGTGAGAAAAGACTAGGCAATATTTGGATAGAGTTACCAATCTGCAGAGATGTAGTGACCAAAAGAGCTCCCATTCCACTTGAAAAGCTACTCATCCCAAAATTCTAGGTGTAAGTCAGGTAACCTCAACCAGACCAGCGCCATTCTACCTAGCTTAGTAGAGGGGTAAAAACCCAATTTCTATTTGGCTAGAGTCAGGTAGTGCATCCCATACAATCAGGAGCCATAAAGGACAAAAAAAAGGTCCTCCAGAGCTGTAAATTTTAATAGGAACATACCCCTAGGAATAGCTAAGACTCCAACACTTCTTTTGAGTTTCCACTGAGTCCCTCCAACTTCCTAACCATGTCAATAATGGGTCAAAAATTGGAAAATTTTCCCATAATACCCATGTTAAGATCAGCCATAGTTTTGTCAACAATCAAGTCTCGGAGAGAGATCTTTATTCCTTTCTTTGTGAGGGATATAACATTAAAAAAAGGTTCCAAGTTGTACAATGTGGCCCCCACAAGCATGCATTTTCAGCTAGACTTGGGTTGGGACAATGACATGGAATTTGAAGAAACTCTCTTAGAGTTCCTGACCGCCAGTATTCTGACATCAGAAACCAATGGAGTGTCTCTAGGAGGGGGGAGGGGAAGAAGGTTCCCCCTAGCAAGAACCACCATTTACAAATTTTTAAAAACCTGGTAGGTGAGAAAAATTTGCAGAGGTCTAGTTGTTTCATATTAACTTATAATAGCATTATAATTATAATAATTAATTATAAATTATATATTTTTAACTACTCACTAATTTATAATTTATTACAAAATGTTTGATTTCTTATAATAATACATGTATTTTTATTATTTAAATTGACACATAGATACACATACAATGATGAGTACACATACACACATATTTTAACATATTAATTCTAAATTATATCTTACAAATATTGCTATAAATTTTAATCAATTTTATAATATTTAAAAAATTTATAAGATTAAATTAGATGGATATATAAGTATTAAGATCATAGTAGAAAATCATAAATTTAATGTTTCATGAGATAAGTATTAAATTGGTGAAAACTTATTTGATTATTTTTAAATAGACTTTATGAAATAAGGTGATGAGTCAGAAAATGATAGTTTCTTAAGAGAAAAATGGGAATAGAGTAGAGATGAAAATTACTAAAGGTGGATTTGAAGAGTGAAATTCTTTGCAAAGATAATTAAAAGCCATTAGGAAGGAATTTTTTTCTCTTATCTTGTGTGTGCTATTGATTTCCATGCTTCTTTTCATATGAAAAAGAGCTAATTCCTAGCCTAAACAATCAAGGGTAACCTCTGGTGAAGGACTGTATAAGTGAATCTTTCTTTCTAAGAAGATAACATAACTTTGGATCAAAAGTGTAAATTGAGAAGCCTTTGTTGTTGAATTGGTTGTGCATAGAATGCAAAGTATATTTAAACTATTTTCATTTCTAAATAGATTTTCCTTTTAAATTATATAAAATGACCTCTCTAGATCTACATTTTTCTTTTTATTGGTTAACTAAAAATGTTTTCCCTTTAATTTTCCACTGTATATGGATACAAATTTTTAGATAAAATATCATTTTGAATAAGATCTCTCTCTCTCTCTCTCTCTCTCTCTCTCTCTCTCTCTAAATGGAGATTTTTCTCATTATATGTGGTTTCTTCTTCTTAAATATCTCTATACGACATTAAAAGAGTACTCATAGATAATAGTTCTAGCTTGAACATTTGCATGTTGAGATTAGTAGAATAATTGTGCCAATCAAAGAAATATTTACATCCATAGATTATTAACATCATGGTATATATCAATATAAAGAAATAATTAGTGGGACCTACACCATTGTAATACCCCTCCCATTGTCTAATTTTCTATATGTTAAGATGTCATTTATATTTATGGATTTACTAACCACATACCTACATGTGTATGTATTGCATGTATATTTTATATTTGTGTTTGATGTGCCTAATGTAATTGAGGAAAGGAGTTTTAGTTACTTGTTTGTGAGATCCATGTGATCAGATGATCCCTACCCTTTTATGTTATGTATTTATACATGTATGTACATGCTCATCTTTTATGCAGGGTTTTAGGTACCGGGTATTGATTTCCCTAAATTATCAGGATGAGTGTTCCTTATCGCAATATCTCAATGGTAAGAGAGCAGAGATAAAAGACATGTCCAAATCCTAACCTAAGCCATTTGTTATCCAAAAATAGTGGACAAGTATCTTATTTATTACCCTCTGAATTTATCAAGGTGACACCATTCGTGAACCCTTCCTTTATGTTTGATTTTAGTATTTTTTATGTAGTCAGTTCTTCAAGTTTGTATGTTTGTAGTTTGATGTGATTTTATGTTAAAATAGATAAATGATCTAATTAAAACTAATTAAATGGTTTAATTATTAAATCCTATTAAATATATAAATATTAATATGAGGGTATTTAATTAATGATAATTAATTAAATATATTTGTTTAATTTAAAAAACTTAGTTGAAAGGTCCTATATTGTGAATAAAAGATTTAACTAATTATTAAATTAAAAATAGAAATCAAATGAATATTTGATGAATTCATATTTAATTATTAATTTCATAATTATTGATCTGCAAAAGTATTATTTATTTTGGATTAAACAGAAATCAGGTTTTGAAGGGGCCCTGCAACCCTTGGAACAAAACTAAAGATAAAGAATTAAAGAACCCAAAACAAACCAGACTACAAAAACCAAAGATGTGCAGCAAAAAAACTAGCAAATCCCCTGAGCATAGCCATCTCAAACGCTTCGACAAATTCAGCCTAAGACAAAAAGCTGAACACCACCTAAAATGTAACCTTGATTATTTTCCCTACCTCTTCACCAATATCATACATCTTCTTAATTGTCTCTCACAGAATTGAGATATCGTTGGAAGTAAATGTTTCCTTCTTCTTCATGCTCATCTTAGTACACTTTCCTAGACCAAGGGCATGGTATCGTTATCAACATAATCCTTGTCCAAATCCACAATGGCTTTTGAGGGGTTGTTCCCTTCGAGATAGCTTACTAGAGCGTCCAAGTTTTTGGCCCAAATCACCATGCATTCTTTGTAAATCAGGAGGGTTTCCATCATTGTTTCAACATAGTTTTCCAACATTTTGGCCTGCTAAGTGACCTATTTCTTGAAGTTGTCTAACATGCCCTATCTATTGTTATACTGATCATCCAAATTTTTATTCTTTTCTTTCAGAATCTGATTTGTGACCACCAAACTCTTAATTTGCTAGAAGACCTAGCCATCATACTGTAGAGCATATTTTCAAATAAAAATAGAAAGTAGGATTTTAGAATCATCAAAAGTATCAGGGTACTCTGAATTTAGATCCATCAAGGTATGGGATCCCTTCCATAATGGTGGGTTGTGATGCTTCATACAGTCCCCGTAGCTAACCAAAGGTTCAATGTGAAACCCTTTACCTACACTAACAACAATAGGAGGGGAGGGAGAATCCTTAGCAAAAATATTATTTATTTTTGTTAGAAAAAGAAGCAAGAGGGTCTTGGCCCATGGTACAGAGGACTAGAAGTACTTTAACAACATGTTAATAGCATTAGTCAAGAGCACTTCATCAGAAAAATGTCAGTAGGAAAAATAATATCTAATCTACCTCTATAAAAAAAAAACAAACCAGTTCTTTTCAAAATATCAATCGAGAGTATCTTAAGCAGTACTTAAAAAACATATTGCCAGTAGAAGTAGCATGCCACACAAGGCTAGACTAGGAACTAGACCAAAAAACCCTAAAATAGGGGAGCATCTAAAACAAAATAAAAACCTCATGGTAGTAGCTGCTAAGATCTCCTACCCAGATGCTTAGACATCAGGGTCTTCGCGCACTCTTTTTGTAGGAACAAGAAGAGGTCTTTTTTGTCTTCGTCAGCCTCCAGATTTCCACCAGCCAATGTTTTCTGCATACTATAGAGGGTCACAGCTAACGCATGCATGATCTTAAGAGAAAACTTGTTAGTATCCATAATGCGGTTTTTGATGTCCTCCATGTCCTATTTGAGACCAGATATCTCATTGTCCAAATCTGAGAATTTCAGCTTAAGGGAGCCTTTAAAACTATCATTACTATCCAGAGACATAGAGTGGTGCTTAGTATGGGGGTACTTGGTCTAATGCTCATGGGGGGAGGCCAAGGGTGGGGTGATGTTCTGGGGAATCTCTATAGTTTTCTTGGGGTTTAGGGGGGAGTGGTGCCAGTCCTATCTGAGCTCGCGTGATCATCAAAATAGCCCTCAATAGACTTAGTGGTAGGGGAGTCATTTTATGAAGGGGGCTTCTCCTTCGAGGTAGTCTCCCTAATTTTGGTTTTATATTTTTGCTTAGAAATTCTATTAGATCATCGGTGGGCAAAGCCAAATCAACCACCAACTTGAAATGGCTATCCAAAATCCTTCATTTTTTTTGGCTTCCTTCTAGTCTTAGGGGTATTTTTAGTCTCCTTCATTTCATTAGCTTCTAAATACTCTGACACATGAGATTTGTCAAGATCTTCCATTCTTTTAAAAGGGTTTTTCACGCATCTCTTATGACTTTTTCCATCTTTAGGAACAAGATCAGTTTCTTGGATCACGTGGATAGAGTGGGAGGTGGATTGAGTGGGGTTGTCAGTTTTTGAAGGAGAATCCTTTTTGGTGACTTCTTGGATAACAAGGGGTTGTTGGGGTGGAGGGAAGATCACCTTATGGAAGTTAAAAAGGCAGAGTAAGAGGTCCTGATGGAGAATAGGGATCTTCTTTTTCAGGGTTCTCCCTAATGTCTAGGATATTACTTTCAATAGAATGAAGGACGTAAAAGGGAATGGATATGAGATCCCTATTCCTGATATGATTCAGAAACAATAAATGCCAATAGTAAAACATAGTAAATTTACCTTCCAGGGTGAAGTACTTCATCACAATGAGGCAAAAATATTATTTGTTAATAAATTATTAATATACAATTTAAGTTGCACATTCAATTTAATTGAGTTAAATTACGAATTTAAGTTGAAATTTGAGTTAAGGCTTATTAAGTGAAATTCCATATAATTATTATTATAATTAATTAAATTTTCAAAAGGAAATTGATAAAACTAAGGTTCAAAAGTTGACTTTTAATCCCTAATTGGGTGTTGCATGTTGAGTCTTGTCTATTGGGTTTTCTATATGGGGGATCCATATAGCCAATTTTAGGGATATAGGTTTGGAGTTCACAAGTTTTTCTTAAAAGTTGGAGTTGAAGAAATTTCTAGAAATCTTGGATTTTTGGGAGCTTAAATTTTGGATTATCGTCACATATCTATGCAATTTGAGGTAGAGGAAGAGAGACCATTTGTTTGATTACCTAAATAATTTTTTTTCACAACACTCAGGACACACAAAGATCATTTAGTTTAACTAATGGCTACAAGGGATATAGTTAAAACAAGGAATTATTTAATACTTGTAGATACATTGTTAAGCACCTAGAAAATTAATATTATCAACAAATATCCAATTTTTTAAAACATTAGGGATATAAGTATGAAAAAGTAGTGTAAAGTTAATATTTACTCAAATATCATTAATGCAAGGCAAGAAAAATAATTTCAATCAAATCTTTGGGTAATATGATACAAAACAATATTAAACTTAAGGTAAATTGTAAGAAAGATACCTCCAGCTATTTACTTAAGCATACAAGGGGTTAGATTTTGTAAGTTAGAACATTAAAATAAGAGAGTACTAAAAAACCCACATTGTAGGTGCATCAAGTTCCAAGTTTATAACTCACACTCTATTATAAGATCTAATGCCCCAGTAGGGAACCCAAGAGGATAATGTAAGTTTACTAAAGAACATGGCACATTGTTTTTCCATTAATGATTATATTATAACATAATATAAACCAATCAAATGATACAAATTATAATTAACATGAATAAGTGTTAGATATCAAAACATTACATCATCTCCTCTTAGGTTCTCCAACATTATTGCTAAGAAATGTATAATTATATAATAAAATCAATTGGACCATGATAACCTAATATATGAGATTAATAGCAATAACTTTAATCTTATTTTAAACCAAAATCCATTTGTTCTTGTTATACACTAAGTTTTCACCCTTGTTTCAAGCTCTTGTAGTCTTGATAACCTAATATAACATTGGAATCATCTCCAGGTTGTGGGACCTATGCTAACTGAGATAAGACTCTAGGTTCTAGGCTAGTTCCTCTTGGATAATCACCTTAATTTTCTTCTTGACAGGAGAGTAAATCTTGAGGGGAAAAGGGATAGAAGGAGTGCATGAAAGGGAAAAGACCTGAAAGCAAACTACCTACTAGGTGATACACCGAAATGAAGGTTTGAATCACAATATATAGGATGGATTTAATGAATAATCTTAGGTCTAGGAGATCACAACTCACTGAATAGGCTTGCATAAATATTTCATAGAAGGGCCTGCAATAGAAAGAGGCTATTTAGGGAAAGGGAGAAACTTTCACAAACAATAGCTTTCCTAAATATTTAGACACAATCTACAACCTACAGACAAACATTCACCTCTGCAACTCGGTATAGGAATGAGACAAGATTGTTAAGGGGTTGTAGTATACACACAAGAGAATTCAAATCAAATCATCCACAATAATACATAATAATTGTAGAAAGAGAGAGGGATCAAGAACCCTAAGATGTCACTCAAAACATACATATACTTTGATTCAATAAGAGATAATTCAGACAACGAAGCATAGGGACAGAGAAGATGTCACAAAGTACCTCTGTATTATTTGAATTATCAATGAAAGATTACAACTATAGAAACCAGAGGGTAGAAAGAATGCCACAGATAATTTCTTAAGAAAGATGAACTTCTTTTTACAATTGTCAACTCTGAGCTCTAAAAGCTCCCAAAAAACATTATATACATCTCCTTTTTTGCACGTAGGCAGGAGTCAAAACCTAACTAGGGTTATGAAGATTTGCATTAGAATAATAACTAACCCTAACTCAAACAAGTCTGATCATAAATTTATCTCTGCAACATCATGGTCGATCAGATATTTTGTTTACGTGCCCATCTCTGTACTATATTTGCCTGCAGACAAGCAACCTAGATCCATCAACTTCTCTATACAAAAGTCTCACCATGAATGGACAAAATGGTACTTCTCAAGGACAAGAATTGACCCATGATGGCTGCCTAGACCTCCCTCACCATCTTCTCAACTAAAAATGTCTGGGAAACATAAATTCTTAGCTACCTCTACAACCGTAGCTTGTTGAATCAATCGCTGGCAAAAAACCTTTGGCAAAGATATTTTAATTTAAATTATAACGGCTAGCCAATCATTTTAAAATGTGATCGTCAATGTCTTTTATTTTCTAGCAGACGAACAGTCTAGATCATCTTTGAAACAGTCGTAAACCTCCTTTGAAAATTCTTTGACCCTGATCAGCATATCGTGACCAATAAGAATCGAGCATGTCAGGACACTTGTCATTTTGGACCCACCTTGAGCTTTCCTTCTTTAAGTCATTCAGAGACAGCGCGACTGAAGACTTTTCTAAGTCATGAAGAACTTTGACTTAACCTCAGTCTAGTCAAGCGATTTAGCAAACAAGGCATTTCGCTAAATAGGTAAGTCTTTTAACTAACCCCGGTTTCATCCTAAGAACACGCGAAATCCATCATACGCCAAGTCACAGAATACCTTTCAAACTCTGGGCCCATTTTTCCATTTGTCAATCTCCCATTCACTCTTATTGCCTCATTAGCAAACACCTCGGTGGCCTTTTTGACAACAGACCGACTGCAAACAAGATTCCAATCTAACAGCAGGTGCATGATGTCATAGCCTCTGAATATTCCTTCTGATCATGCGCCAGCCATTGATCCTTATTAAGCCAGGACCCTTCTGACAAATAGACCCACTACAGACCCATCATCACTATGTGGACCAATCATATTCAAGCACATTAGTAAATGAGGACCCACCTGACAAATTCTGACAACAAAGTGAAATCAACGGTTGGTGCATAATCTCATGGCTCTGACACAATGCATGAGATCATGCACTAGTCATAGGATTAAAAGGGATATAGCCTATTGGGCCTGCTCTAACATACTATCCAAATCATTACCTTTGGCCAATAAGAAGCCTCCACATAGGATGATGTGACAATGGACCCACTAAAGCTTTGAAGCACTACATACTTGGAAGATCTAACAGTCGGCGTAAGATCACATGTGTCAGAAAACCTCTTTGTGAAGATACACCATTCGTTGATCTTTTTGAACTGGGACCCTTGTAAAGAGACTACTTAAACATTAAGTGATTATGCAATGAAAGAAGGGTTAACAACTTTGTCGGGTCACTAACTATTGAGACTTAACCGCCAAACATTAAGTGACTACGAGAACAGTTCATTCACTGAATCGCCGAAAAGGGAAGATAACTGTCGGGGAAAATAGAGAACTTGCGACCAGCCAATAGAATTAAAGCACAGATGGGTATTGAGGGAATTAAGTGGCCAAAAAGTAACATGAAAATAGAAACTAGTCTAGGGCTTTCAGGGTTTTATGCCTCCAACAGCTACTTTATGAATTTTTTAACTGCAGACCAGGGAATAGATTAAATTGCAAAGGCCAGAAGACAAGCCATGAGGCCATGAAAATTTTAGGGATGCTTGGCAGGGTAAAAATAGGGAACTTAGGATAGAATTAGCCAAATTTGCATGCAACAGGAAAATTTGGGTAATAGTTCTCATTCAATATAAAGATAATATATATGTATGATAAAAAAATCAATGCCAATATGGTACTATCCAAGTCTAAACATTACATCGCAATAAGTTATCAATACATGTTTACAATAGATTTACATCTAACAATGGAGAGCATAAAAAATGTCAAGATTTGT
>BSBK01010934.1:0-35000 GCA_027943335.1 Chamaecyparis obtusa
TGTATATATTATACATATATATATATATATATATATATATACATATATATATATACATATATACTACATATATACATATATATATATACATATATATATATACATATAGATATATATATATATATATATATACATATATATATATATATATATGTATGTATATATATATATATATGTATGTATATATATATATATATGTATGTATATATATATATATGTATGTATACATACATATATATATATATACATACATATATATATATATATACATATATATATATATATATATACATATATATATATATATATACATATATATATATATATATATAACGACCTACCTTTTAACGAGTTTAGAAAATAGATAAACTTGGTCCAGCGAAGAATGAGAGTCAAATAGGTAATCTAGAATAACAACAATAAATACAACTTTTGTGTAGGCAATTCTACAAGCAGAGTATTCTAGTTCAAACATCACCACTGTAGTGGTGAAGTGTATTTCTACCGGTCTATGATGATTGAAAGTGAGCAGGTTGAAACTGCAGTCATTATACCATCTTTTCCATTCTCGCACATCCAAACTAATGTCAATAATTGAACTTCTAAAAATTAAAGGATTACACAAATTCTCAACATTCTTTGAATATTTTTTGAATCTTCAATAGTCTTTCTCCTTTTAAAAGCATAAATTCATTGAATTTGTCCATACTACGCCTTCTTTATAGTACCAACACCATGGAGATCTCAACCTGACCAAGATGCCCCTGTATTTTCCCAAGAGGAATAAAAAATTCCACACATTTCATTTTTCAATGCTCTGATACCAAATGAGAGAGATAACACATTCAATATTCTATTGAACCATTGAATACAATTATATAATGCAAAAAATAGTTAACTAATAACTGCTAACTACTTATGAGAATGGAGGTGAGTAGTTAACTGAACTACAATGTATTACGTCAACATACATATATACATATATGTATATGTATATGTATATGTATATGTATATGTATGTATGTATATGAATCTGTATATATATATATATATATATATATATATATATATATATATATATATATATATATATATACAATGTATTACATCAACAACGTGCATATATATATATATAATATATATATATATATATATATATATATATATATATATATATATATATATATACAATGTATTACGTCAACATACATATATATGTATATATATATGTATGTTGACATAATACATTGTATATATATATATATATATATATATATGCACGTGTATAAATATATATATATATGCACGTGTATATATATGTATATATATGTATGTATATGTATGTATGTATGTATGTATGTATATGTATATATATGTGTGTGTGTGTGTGTGTGTGTGTGTGTGTGTGTGTGTATGTATGTATATAGTAATATCAATTATTATATATATTGATATATATATGTATATATAAATAATAAATCATTTCTCATAATAATCATATAGTCAGTATTATTTATCTAACCGATGCTGCAAACATCAACACTCCCTCTTAGCTAGGAAGGATAAATCAATCCAATGTCAACACTTAAGACACTTGACAACATCAATTATATGATTTAAGCAATAAAGGCATCTTCCTCATGATGTAATCAATAGAAACATAGTTTCAATGTATGGATTGCCTCCATCGATGATTCTATCCACAAGTCCTAAGGTGGATTGCCTCCATCACCGATTCTATCCACAAGTTCTTACGTGGATTTCCTTGATGCAATCAAGGATGGTGGATCCAATTAAGGACAGTCCAAACCTTGCATCCAACAAAACAACATAGCGGAATACTCAACAACAAAACAAAAAATTAATTTTTTAACTCTGATTTTCATTAACATGCCCAACTGTAAGGCCTTCCGGGTTAGGGCCAATTGCAATCAGAAATAATTCTGCAAGTTCCAAACAAATGCAATACAATCTTAGCTAGTTCAGCTCTGAAGACAATCAAAAGTTGATGGAAACCCTAAGGTAGATCTAAACTTGAGCTCGCAAGCCTCCAAACAATCTCCTTGTCTCCAAGTGTGCAAACCACTAGCTCTGTAATTAAAAACTATCAGATAACAATCTGATCTGCAAAATCATGCAAGATCTTTTCCACAACTTCGCCATTCTAGATTTCAAAACCTCAGATCTGATTCACTAATTATTCCCAGTCATGAACTTCTACCATCCTCCTCCTCCTCTAAACATCTACCCAAACATCCTATAAATACTAGTCATCAGCCACGAGTCAGCTAGATGAAACCATTAACTGCCCCCAACAAATATTAAATTCAATACAAGTCGGCATCAAAATAGCCTTACAAAAATTTAATCCAACATGTCATCTTATAACAATAGCTACCAAAAATAAATGCACCAAGTTGGCCCAACAAATCACACAGAACTCCAGTCGGGTAAACCAGAACTACCGAGCAATAGTGAAATAACCAAGCATGCCAGGCATCGTCGAGCACCTGTCATGCCCAAAAGTTGAGCAAAAAACAACTACAATTTTTTTCTAAAACCTTACAAAACAACTACAAGCCATCATACTAATGCAACTAAGAAGAGAACACTATCTAGCACAAGCCCCTATGTGCACGCAAAATGGTGCAAAGATAAAATAGGTAACTGATAATAAAGAAGAATCTGACGATAGTCCAAAGGTCAATCAAAAGGGTTGGCCAAGTTTCAACAATGTCAAACTTCATCAAATAACTCTTAAACAAGCTACAAGGTTTCCCTTAGGTTACTAGCTTTGATTGGCACAAAAATTGAGATAGTTGACTAAAAGTCAACTAGTGTTGACCAAAAGTCAACCATACTCTGAATTATATGAAGAAAGTCCCTAGGGCTCGCTAAGCCCTAAGGAAGGCTCATGCACACAAATCAAGACAACTGACCAAAAAGTCAACTAGGGTTGACCAAAAGGTCAAACATCTCTAAAGGGTGCAAAATTGAAAACCTATGCTCCAAGGGGGTGAAAGAAACACCTGGTTTGAAAATCGAGGATGAACGAAGAAAGTTTGACCATCATTGACCGAAAGTCAATGGTGCATGACACTGGTCAAAGTTAACGATAATACCCTTATTATATTTTTTTCGCAAAGATAAGGGGTTGTTATGACCCCCTTATCGATAAAATGTTATCAAGGTTATTAATCTAAAATGAATAATTTAATTGGATAAATGACGTTCTAATCCTTTATTTATATATTAATTAACAAAAAAAATCTATACCATAAAATTATCAACTTCATTTAATGAAACTGATTACAAATTAGTCTCCCCCTTTTATTTCAATTTATTATTTGATAAACTAATATAATTTAAATTTTAACAAATCCAATTTAGTCTTAACAATATACCAAGTTAGTAAATACTTCAACTTTTAAAGTAATGAAACTTTAGAATACAATTTTTAGAATGACTATTTAAATTATAATTTTACCAACTACATAAACAAAATAATCATCATAATTATTTGAGAAGAAAAGATATTATATAAAATAACTATCACTAAATTTAATTACTAAAGTCAAATTTATTAAATAATATTTTTCTTCTAACATTTATTATCTAGAGAAATATAATTTAAAACTAACTAAATCCAAACAAAAATAAACAATAACAATGTCATTTCTATTATGTCTTTAAATAATCCAACTAGTATCTTAGCATAAGATGGATTTTGCCATGCCTCCCACCTATGCGCAAAGTCGGGCGGAGGAGGGTTTGGAGACTACGCGTGCGCATGCGGGAGGCACGACAGCCGTCTAACCCCACGCATGAGAATGGAAAGGGGTTTGTGGAGGTGTCGACGAGGGGAGCTGAGGGCAGCGGTGGGTGCATGGTGAGTGCACCGCTCATGGAAGCAGTAGCGGTGAATGCAAGTGGAGCGGGTAAGGGGGCAGCGGAGAGGAGGAGGACACGGGGCGGCAGCAGATTGGGGAAATGTCCGGCATGAGAATTGTCAGGCCATCACACAGCACTGGCATGAGGTCAGGCACCGCCAGCCTCCACCCACTTGCCATTGCGTGGAGGAAGGGGTAGGGTTTCGGCCCAACCCAAAACCTATGCTCATGCGCCTAGCGCTAAAGTTAGTTTTATAATGATAGATTTTATTTTTAAAAAAAATCTAAGCATAGTATAAATATGATTTAACTAATATAATATTAGAAATATTATATTTTAATTTACTGATGGAAAAAGAATTTCCTGTACCCCAAAACAGGGGGTATCGGGAATATTTTAAAAAAAAATTTAAACAGATATTTGCAATCTATAAATCACTCCTAACATCTTGGTAAAATAAGAAATTGGATTTTTGCTATTTTATTTTTTTAAAATTTTCAAAAAGACTTCTACGTATAAATTAATTAAATTCTCCTTCTCTATATTTGAAAACAAATTACCACTATAGATTTTATTTAATTTAAGCTATATCAAGGCTAAGATTTCTAACTTTAATCATTGCTTGAATCATAACTAATATAAATTCTATTTAAATCCAAGAGAGTTTTGTGTGCATCTTAAAGCCTACACATATACTATGAATGCATTAATTTTAATAATCATAATTTTTAATTTCTAGAACTTATGCAAGCACAAGATGGTATAAGAAAATTTATACACAAGAAGAGTCCATATAACCAATACCCTTATTTTCATTTAACAATTTTTTTTTAAAAGTAAAACTATAAGACCAGATATTTAGTTTACAAAGAACCCCTGATTCAAAAATTTGACATAAACTTGAGATGAAATTTTACAACAAAGTTTTCAACTAAAAATTCATCTAAGGCCATGGAATCCTTCAAGCTCTGCAACAATCTAGGTACCTATAAGAACAAGGTTGACCACAGAGGCTCACCTCCCAACCTAGGCCTTTTCAAGGCAACCCCCGAGCTAGGGGATCCAAATAGGAACTAGGTACACACAGACACTCAAACAAATAGATGATAAGCAAGGCACAAGACAAAGAAACAATATTTCCAACTGAGTTTTTACAAGGGAAGGGCCTCCAAGAGGCCTTCATAAAAATGGGGTAGAGGTGGACTACCAGGTGGAGAAGTCGTAACAGAATTCAAATATCTCAATCCACACATGGACTTGGGAAGACCATCTCCAAGAGATACGATCTAACTCTCCTTATGCCTCATAGGTGCCCGTAGGCCATGTTTGGCATCATGGGTATCGTGGAACCCCATGTTTTATCCCTCCACACATGGGAGATTCTGCACATCCTAGGTCTACATCCTACTACCCTTTTCGAGGTTACTCCACCCTCCCTAAGGTGAGAAAATATTCAACGAATCCCATCCCAAAATGAAATCACAAAGTAAAAACAACATTTTACAAAACTTAATTTTTCAAACTCAAAACCTTAAAAAGCCATGGACTCCATTAATGGAGCTCCAAGCTCAAACACGTGCAAGAGATAACAAAAAATAATACAAGGCCCTACCTTTATCCAAGAAAAGCTTGAATTTTTTAAAACCTTGAATCTCCTTCCAACTAGCCTCTTTCCTAAGCTTTTCCAACAAGAGTGGTATCCAAATCTAGAGAGTGGGTGATCAACTAAAACCTTACCCCAAGCTTCTCCTAAATAGGAAAACCTACAAAAAGCTAGGAGCCAATCAGAAGAGGGGAAGAAAATTCCATTCCCTTCTTCCCACTTCCTTCCTTCACCATAAGTGGAGTTGAATGCAAGTTTGGGAAGAAGAGAGAGGTTAACCAAAACCTCACAACTCTTCAATTTCGATCAAAATGAAAACCTTGACTTTAGAGGGGTCATAAATGAGTTTTAAGGCTCTTAATGGGTTGAAAATGACCCCTAACCCCTAAGGTATCAACCTGGGTAGCTAAAATTGACCCCAGTTATCCTATGAGAGCCCAAATGACCCTCCTGAACCTCACCTAAAGTTTATGCACGAATTTCTGGTCTTGCTTGACTTCTAGAAACTTCCCAACACAAGGTTAGTTGATCCTACCCTAAGGCTACACCCTAGTCAAGCCCTTGACCCAAATATTAATAAAATACTTAACCATGCCTATACTTAAGCCACAATTTGACAAATTTGGTACATTTAATAAAACAAATGATATGGCTAATTCACATAGACATTAACTAAATTACATACACACATGCAAGTCACATTTACAAATAAAAGACTATACAACGAGGTCCATGCTTCTTTTACAAAGAGCACCTTGGAATGCATGGTATAAAACATAAGTTCCAATACTGGATCCCCACATTTAGATCCATGGTCAACTTATCCTGCACACTCATTGCACACATAAGTAGGTCCAATCAACATGATATAAATACAATACATCATCAATACTGCATGGTTTAAAACTATGTCTGTGAATCAATCAACTAAACATAACTTTGGTTTCCTAAACCAACTTTTCATCGCAATAGTTTTGAAATATCATATGTAACATAATCGTAATTGAAACTGAATCAAAACATGTAGTATCTTGAGTGTACCCTAATTACATAATCAGGTACCAAACATATAGTATAGGATTCAACAGATCCCTAAACACATAAGAGTCTCAATAGGTCGAGTATGTCTATGAAATATGACGGTCTGATAGGTCTCACATCCACCCCCTCTAGGCATGAACCTCCTCATAGAGTTCATCAAAGAGGTGAGGATACTGTGACTTCATCTATGTTGCATCCTCCCATGAAGATGTGACCTCGTCATAACAATCCCACTAGACCCTAACCTAGTCCAATGCCCTACTTCAAAGTGTCAGGGTCCATCTGGCTAAAATACATATGGGCTCCAACGCCAGCTGTCCATCCAACTCTACCTGCAAAGCATCCCAATCTATCACATGAGACTCATCATAAACATACTTTCGCAAAACTGAAACATGAAACACATCATGGATGTGTGACAGGCGAGGTGGAAAAGCTAAATGGTAAGCAATTGGTCCTATCCTCTCAAGGATCTCAAAAGGTCCAACAAAACGAGGTGCTAGCTTAGAGCCCTTTCCAAAATGGATTGGACTCTTATGCAGTCGCACTCTCAAAAATACCCCGTCTCCCACTAAGTAAGCTTGATCGATGCTCTTCGCATCGGCATATTTCTTTTATCTATCCTGAGCCTCTTTGAGACACTACCTAATCAAGGTCACTTGCTGCTCCATATCTTTGACTAACTCAGGACCAATAGAAAATATGTCCTCGATCCTATCCCAACTGAGCGATGTCTTGCAAGAGCTACCATAAAGATCTTGGTATAGAGGCATACCCAAGGACATATGATGCCCATTTTTATAGGCAAATTCCACTAAGTGTAGGTATTCCTCCCACCAGGTCTGATGGTCCATAACATACATGCGAAGCATGTCCTCTAAAACTTGATTGACCCTCTTGGTCTGTCCATCTGTCTTAGGATGGTAGGCTTTACTGAAATTAAGACTAGTGCCCAATGCTGCCTAAAGTTCTCTCCAAAAGGATGAAGTGAAGAGAGAATCTCTATCTGAGATGATCTTACAAGGTACACCATGCATTTTGACTATATCCCACAAGAACACCTATGCCATGGTTGGTGCAGTAAAGGTGGTACGCACCGGTGAAAAATGAGCCACCTTGGTCAACTTGTCAACTGTCACCATGATTGCATCATGACAATGGGATGACATAGGAAGACCAACAATGAAGTCCATAGATATGGTGTCCCACTTCCATACAGGTATCTCATGAGGCTAAAGTAGACCACCTGGATGTTAGTGTTCCACCTTCACCCTCTGGCATTCTAGGCACCTAGCAACCAACTCAGCAATCTGCATTCTCATGCCTGGCCAATGGTATAACTGTCTCAAATCAGCATGCATCTTCTTCACTCTAAGATGCACTGCATAAGGGGCTCTATGGGCCTCTAGCATGAAAAACTCTCACAATCCTCCGAAAGAAGGTATGTAGATCCATCCTCTATGACGTAAGAGTCCATCTGACTCCAAGGAATAATCAGCATACTTCCTTTCAAGTGGTCTTTGAGACCGAATCATCTCACTCACTTCTACATATAACTCATCATCATGCAAGTGATGAAGAATATGATCTCTCAAATATATGCCTGTAGACATAGAGGAAAGCTCATGCCATCTCCTACTCAAAGCATTTGTGACAACATTCTCTTTCCCCTTGATGTAGTGAACATCAAAATTATATTCACACAAGAACTCCATCCATCTTTGTTGCCTAGCATTAAGGTTCGGCTAAGTGAATATGTACTGTAGAACTATGATGGTCTGAATAAAGTTTGAATAGATTTCCTAAAAGGAAGTGTCACCATCTCACTAAAGCATGCACCACTGCTGCAAGTTCGAGATCATCGGTAGGATAGTTGAGCTCGTGAGTCTTCAGTTTCCTGGACTCATAGGCTATAGCTCGTCCATCCTACATAAGAACTTCCCCCTAAACCATCTAAGGAAGCATCTATGCAAACTACAAACTCTACTAAAGGCTTTGGCACTACAAGGATGGGCGCACTGGTCAATGCTTTCTTGAGCTCCTAGAAAGCTTGTTCACACTTCTCAGTCCACTCGAACTTCTTTCCCTTTCATTGAAGAGAAGTAAAAGGGTGTGCTACTCGAGAGAACCCTTCAATAAACCATCTATAATAACCAACTAAACCCATGAAACTTCTCACTTTAGTCACTGAGGTAGGTGCTGGCCAATTCATAATAGCTTCAATCTTTGATGGATCTACTGAGATCCCATCGCCAGATATTACATGGCCCAAATATTTGACCTCTGTCCTGAAGAAGGCACATTTTGACAAGCTGCCATAAAGTTGATTATCTCTAAGGCACTACAAAACTTGTCTCAGGTGCTCTTTGTGTTCTCTTTCATCCTTCGAATAGATCAAGATATCATCAAGGAACACCACCACAAACTTGTCAAGGAAAGTATGAAACACTCCATTCATAAGGCTCATGAATATAGCTGGAGCATTTGTAAGACCGAATGAAACCATGGTGAACTCATAGTGGCCATATCTAGTGTGGAATGCGGTCTTGTGGATATCACTATCCACTATCCTCAACTAGTGATACTCTGACTTAAGGTCGATATTAGAGAACACTCTGGCACCTTGAAGCTAATCAAACAGGTCATCAATCCTAGGTAGTGGATACCGATTCTTGATGGTTACCTTGTTCAACTGTCGGTAATCCATACACAACCTAAGAGATCTGTCCTTCTTCTTTATGAAGATCACAGGTGCACCCCAAAGAGAAACACTAGGATAAATGTGTCCTTTCTCTAAAAGTTCTTGAAGTTGTGCCTTGAGCTCATTAAGCTCATTAGTGGTCATCCTGTAAGGTTCTCTAGAAACTGGTTCTACCCCTGGTACAAGATCTATTTGAAAGTCTACTACCCTTTGGGGTGGCATACCAGGTAACTCTGAGGGAAACACACCTTCATACTCTTGCAGTATGGGGTGGTCATCCAACGAGGTTTCCTGTTCTACCTCATCTTCCCTATCATTGATGGTGATAGCAAACATCTGACATCTCTTTTGAATGCTTCGCTTAAGCTGCATAGCGGAGATCATATGAAGGGATATAGACCTCTGGATTCCAGAAATCACAGTAGCATTTCCATCATCATCCAAACATTCGACCAACTTCTTATGATAATCTAGCTTGGCCCTGTGACCATAAAGCCAATCCATGCCAAGAACTAGTCCGTAAGATCCAAGAGGTGTAACTCTAAGGTCTACTAAGGTGGTCAAACAACCAATCTAAATCAGGCACTCCCTAACCAAAGAGGTAATCAATACTCTAGCTCCTGAAGCTAACTCAACTTCCCACCTAACGTCTTGTCTAGCTGCCACTAGCCCACAATGCTCCATGACCAATGGAGAAACAAAGGAGTTAGTAGCTCCAGTATCAAAAAGGATAGAAATTGCACTACCTCCGACCATACCTGATGCCTCGATGACTGTTGCTTGATACTCATCCTAGTGGTTATCAACCACTACAAACACTCTGTGGGACTAGCCCACGTCTCCAACTGTAGGTCCGAACATTGCTGCCTGCTGATTTCCCTTCTAAGGATACTCTCTGGATGTGTGCCCCATGCCACCACAAGTATAACACAGTCCACGATTCTGAACCTGAATGCCCTGAGTCCTGGACTATTGTGATCCTCCTATCTAAGTAGACCCACTATAGTCTTCTTTATAGGGCTGCTGTGACTATGCTGGGGGTGTATAAGGGGCCTGTGATTTCTATTCCTTCTTGGAACCCTGAGAGTTCCACTTCTTGGGCTTTGAGCCCTATTGTCCTTGAGGTGACTATGGTGCCTGATTCTACTGAGACTATTGTTGCTATTGCTGAGGCTGTGGGGCTTTGAAATTCCCCGAATTGTTCCTGTGATTACCCTTCCAAGGGGGTTTTTGATAACCAGAATTCTGAGGTGCAGAGTTACAGTTCTGAGATCCTCTACTAATATCCTCAGTAATGACTGCTCTCTCAATTGTGTAACGTAAGTCTCTTGGTGGATTCATGCGTACCATACAGGATATGGTGTGGTTCAATCCCTTGATAAAGAGATTTACCTAAATTTTTTCATCCTTCATGTACTCTACATAAGGGAGGAGCTCAAGGAATTTGCTCTCATATTGAGCCACTGAAAGTCCTTGCTGTTGTAGATCATGAAATTCATCTATACGACACTGATGGAATTTTTCTGACAAGTATCAGGCCCTAAATCTTTCCAAGAAGGTTTCCCAAGTGAGAGTGTCCATAACAATGTGGCCCTTGAACTCTTCCTATCTCCACCATGTGGAGGTTGTCCCTCGCAAAAGATGAATTGTCATACGTGCCTTAAGATTACTCCCATAAGGGCACAATCCAAAACACTGTCCAAGGCTTATAAGCCAAGATTCAGCCTTTGTACCCTCAATAGATCCCACAAAAGGTGGAGGGTTAAGTCGAAGCAACTCTCTAATATGATCACCTGTGTTAGGAGGTGGTCTCTCATATATACGAATCTCATTTCTGGGTGGAGGTTTTGGTTCCCTAATGGAACCAACCTCAGGCTTGGCCTGAACCTCTGCAAGTCTAGAAGGAGGACTCCTACTACGTTCCCTAGCTAAGGACCCACGTCCTTCTGTACCTTGTTGTACATTCTATGTTACAATTGGAGGCATATGATCAAGAATAATTCCTGCAAGGTTCTGAAAGGCCTGAAGTAATTTTGCATTCACATTGGGAGGTGGATCTTGGTTCTCCTCTTGAATCTCTACCTCTAACTGTACCTCTTCTTGGGATAAAGAGACATGCCTATGTCCATGCCCACATCCACATCCACATGCACATGCTAATCAGGTGAGAGGAGGCATCCTACACACAAAAGTTTAGCAACAATGAAGCGGGTTAGGTTCCCAAAGTTGACTAAATCGTGCTCTAATACCAAAATGTCATGCCCAAAAGTTGAGCAAAACACAACTACAATTTTTTTTCTAAAACCTTACAAAAAATTTAAAAGCCATCATACTAATGCAACTAAGAAGAGAACATTATTTGACAGAAGCCCCTATGTGCACGCAAAATGATGCAAAAATAAAATAGACAACTGATAATAAAGAAGAGTCTGACGATAGTCCAAAGGTTAATCAAAAGGGTTGACCAAGTTTGACCAACATCAAACTTCATCAAACAGCTCTTAAACAAGCTACAAGGTTTCCCTTAGGTTACTAGCTTTGACTGGCACAAAATTGAGATAGTTGACTAAAAGTTAACCAATGTTGACCAAAAGTCAACCATACTCTAAATTACATGAAAGAAAGTCGCTAAGGCCCGCTAAGGCCTAAGGAAGGCTCATGCACACAAATCGAGATAGTTGACCAAAAAGTCAACTAGGGTTGACCAAAAGGTCGATCATCTCTGAAGGGTGTGAAATTGAAAACTTGTGCTCCAAGGGGTGAAAGAAACACTTGGTTCGAAAATTGAGGATGAACGAAGAAAGTTTAACCATCATTGACCAAAAGTCAACTGTGTATGACGCTGGTCAAAGTTAACGATAATACCCTTATTATATTTTTTTCCCGAAGATAAGGGGTTGTTATGACCCCCTTATCGATAAAATGTTATCAAGGTTATTAATCTAAAATGATTAATTTAATTGGATAAATGACGTTCTAATCCTTTATTTATATATTAATTAACAAAAGAAATCTACACCCATAAAATTATCAACTTAATTTAATGAAACTAATTAAAAATTAGTCTCCCCCTTTTATGTCAATTTATTATTTGATAAACTAATATAATTTAAATTTTAACAAATCCAATTTAGTCTTAACAACAAACTAAGTTAATAAATACTTAAACTTTTAAAGTAATGAAACTTTAGAATACAATTTTTAGAATGACTATTTAAATTATAATTTTACCAACTACATAAACAAAATAATCGTCATAGTTATTTGAGAAGAAAAGATATTATATAAAATAGCTATCACTAAATTTAATTACTAAAGTCAAATTTATTAAATAATGTTTTTCTTCTAACATTTATTATCTAGAGAAATATAATTTAAAACTAACTAAATCCAAACAAAAATAAACAATAACAATGTTATTTCTATTATGTCATTAAATAATCCAACTAACATCTTAGCATAAGATGGTTTTTGCCATGCCTCCCACCTATGCGTAGAGCCGAGTGGAGGAGGGTTTGGAGGCTGCGCACATGTGTGCAGTTGGCACGGCAGCCGTCTAACCCCGCGCATGAGAACGGAAAGGGGGTGGTGGAGGTGTCGGAGAGGGGAGCTGAGGGTGGTGGTCGGTGCACGGTGAGTACGCCGCTCACAGTGGCGATAGCGGCAAATGCAGGCGGAGCGGGGAAGGGGGAAGCAGAGAGGAGGGCATGGGGCGGCGATAGAGTGGGGAAACGTCTGGTGTGAGAGCCGTCTGGCCACCACACAGCGGTGACGTGAGGTCTTGCACCTCCGGCCTCCACCCACTTGCCATCGTACGGGGTACAAGGTAGGGTTTCGGCCTGACCCACCCCCCAACAAGTTTATTTAAAAAAAAAAAAAAACCTATGCTCATGCGCACAATGCTAAACTTAGTTTTATAATGATAGATTTTTTTTAAAAAAAGATCTAAGCAGAGTATAAATATGATTTAACTAATATAATATTAGAAATATTATATTTTAATTTACTGATGGAAAAAGAATTTCCTGTACTCCAAAATAGGGGGTACCAGGAATATTTTTTTAAAAATTTTGAACAGATATTTGCAATCTATAAATCACTCCTAACATCTTGGTAAAATAAGAGATTGGATTTTTGCTATTTTATTTTTTTGAAATTTTCAAAAAAACTTCTAAGTATAAATTAATTAAATTATCCTTCTCTATATTTGAAAAAAAATCACTATTATATATTTTATTTAATTTAAGCTATATCAAGGCTAAGATTTCTAACTTTAATCGTTGCTTGAATTATAACTAATATAAATTCTATTTAAATCTAAGAGAGTTTGTGTGCATCTTAAAGCCTACACATATACTATGAATGCATTAATTTTAATAATCATAATTTTTAATTTCTAAAACTTATGCAAGCACAAGATGGTATAATAAAATGTATACATAAGAAGAGTCCATATAACCAATTCTTGTATTTTCATTTAACGATTTTTTTTTTTTGAGTAAAACTATAAGACCAGATATTTAGTTTACAAGGAATCCCTGATTCCAAAACTTGACATAAACTTGAGATGAAATTTTATGACAAAGTTTTCAACTAAAAATTCATGTAAGGCCACGGAATCCTTCAACCCCTGCAACAATCTGGGTACCTATAAGAGCAAGGTTGACCATGGAGGCTCGCCTCCCAAACTAGGTCTTTTCAAGGGCACCCCCAAGCTAGGGGATCCAAATAGGAACCGGGTACACACAAACACTCAAACAAATAGATGATAAGCAAGGCATAAGACAAACAAACAATATTCCCAACTGAGTTTTTACAAGGGGAGGGCCTCCAAGAGGCCTTCCTGAAAATGGGGTAGAGGTGGACTATGAGGTGGAGAAGTCATAACAGAATTCAAATATCCCAAGCCACACATAGACTTGGGAAGACCATCTCCAAGAGATACGGTCTAACTCTCTTTATGCCCCCCAGGTGCCCGTAGGCCATGTTTGGCATCATGGGTATCATGGAACCCCATGTTTTATCCCTCCACACATGGGAGACTCTGCACATCCTGGGTCTACATCCTACTACCCCCTTCAAGGTTACTCCACCCTCCCTAAGGTGAGAAAATCTTGAAGGAACCCCATCCCAAAATGAAATCACAAAGTAGAAACAACATTTTACAAAACTTAATTTTTCAAACTCAAAACCTTTAAAAGCCATGGACTCCATTAATGGAGCTCCAAGCTCAAACGCATGCAAGAGATAACAAAAAATAACACAAGGCCCTACCTTTATCCAAGAAAAGGTTGAAATTTTGAAAACCCTGAATCTCCTTCCTACTGGCCTCTTTCCTAAGATTTTCCAACAAGAGTGGTCTCCAAATATAGAGAGTGGGTGATCAACTAAAACCTTACTCCAAGCTTCTCATAAATAGGAAAACCTCCAAAAAGCTAGGAGCCAATTAGAAGAGGGGAAGAAACTTCCATTCCCTTCTTCCCAATTTCCTTCTTTCACCATAAATGGAGTTGAATGCAAGTTTGGGAAAAAGAGAGAGGTTAACCAAAACTTCACAACTCTTCAATTTCGACCAAAATGAAAACTTTGACTTTTAGAGGGGTCATAAATGAGTTTTAAGGCTCTTAATGGGTTGAAAATGACCCCTAACCTCTAAGGTATCAACTTGGGTAGCTAAAATTGATCCCAATTATCCTATGGTAGCCCAAATGACCTTCCTAAAGCTCACCTAAAGTTTATGCACGGATTTTTGGTCTTGGTTGACTTCTAGAAACTTCCCAACCCAAGGTTTGTTGATCCTACCCTAAGGCTACACCCTAGTCAAGCCCTTGACCCAAACATTAATAAAATACTTAACCATGCCAACACTTAAGACATAATTTGTCAAATTTGGCACATTTAATAAAACAAATGACATGGCTAATTCACATAGACATTAACTAAATTACATACACACATGCAAGTCACATTTACAAATAAAAGACTATACAATGAGGTCCATGTTTCTTTTACAAAGAGGACCTTAGAATGCACGGTATAAAACATAAGTTCCAGTACTGGATCCCTGCATTTAGATCGATGGTCAACTTATCCTGCACACTCATTGCACACATCAGTAGGTCCAATCAACATGATATAAATATAATACATCATCAATACTTCATGGTTTAAAACTATGTATGTGAATCAATCAACTAAACATAACTTTGGTTTCCTAAACCAACTTTTCATCGTAATAGTTTTAAAACATCATATAACATCATATGTAACATAATCGTAACTGAAACTGAATCAAAACATGTAGTATCTCAAGTGTACCCTGATTACATAATCAGGTACCAAACATATAGTATAGGATTCAACAAATCCTTAAATACGTAAGTGTCTCAATAGGTCGAGTATGTCTATGAAATAAGTACTAAAGTATAGAAAATAAAATAGTATAAATGTGACAGACTGATAGGTCTCACAGCACCAGTCTCGATCAAGCACCATAGGCATCACCGAGTAACACTTTCACCGAGTGCCAGAGATTACTGAGTTCCTTCAGTGACCAAGCTTCCTTCAATGACTAAGGCTGTCAGTCAAGGTTGCAACTAAGTAATACCGGCCAAACATACACCTCCCATGCAGATTCACTGAGTACCCTAGAATTCCCCTGCATCCGACACCCCAAGTTCAAAAAGATGTTCACATGTGAGAAGAACATCTTCTGAGATTCAACACATAAACCCTGAACTAGTTCTTCACATAGAAGTACTCCACCTTTTCAGCTTGCATACTCTTCCACTTCAGCTTTCTCTATCTTTTCAAGTCTTTTCTTGACAATACATAGGCTTGTTCTCCATACTGATCATTCATTTTCTCTGGATCCACAATCTCAACTTAGCTACCAATACTCAGGCTTCTCCTACCAAGTGTTCTATCCAGGAAAGGCGTCAGGAAAAATTCTTGTCATCCTTCTAAATAGTAAACACATTTCTTACATAGTCATACATAGCTCTGCAATCATATTGAAGGTCTACTGAGAAATATATCACAACTATTCATCATTACAATGTCACATAACACAAGATCCTTGTACTAGCCAATTTGAACATCAATAAAGCATTGTTCTCTTACTTCTAGAGCATGAATATCTTATACCCAGCCAATCCTATAAGGACAAGGATGCTTCATTCTACTCAACCCAAGTTTCTGAACCATGTCATCAGCAACAAGGTTATCAGTACTACCACTATCAACAATAACATCACATATTTTTCCTCCAGACTTGCATCAAGTCCTAAACAAGTTAATCCTTTGACAAGGTTCCTCCTTTGTACCGAGCAATGTTCACCAAAGCAGCAAGTTCTCAGATTCAGGTTCATTCTCATTCACCACAACAGTTCATCGGTCACCAAGTTTCTTCTGTGTACACTCAAAAGAATGGTGTCCTTCCTCTCCACAGTTTAGCTAGTACCCTTAAAGATAACTCTACCTATCTTCTTCTTCGGTTCCACAGGTTTTTGTTCATCTTCTGCATCAATCATTTTATCCTTCACTGAGTGATCAATCTTTTCCTTCCCTTAGGGATTACTATGTTGTTTCCTCATCAACTTATCTTCTTCCTTTAGAGCATATTGATAAGCATCTTCAACAGAATCAATCTGCAGCATACCAAGCTCATCCTAAATATTGAATCTCAAACCATTCACATACCAAGCTACCTTTTCCTTACCAATCTCTTGGTGTCCAGACCTAATAGTAAGTTTTTAGAACTCCTCGGTATAATCTTCCATAGATAGATCCTTATGTTTCAGATTCTGCAACTTCTTAAACAAGTCAAGCTCATAATCAGAAGGTATGAACTTAGCTTTCAATTTAGTCACCATCAACCTCCACCAATTGATCTTCATTTCACCTTCATCTTCTCTATCTCTTTATAGTTCCTTCCACCAAAGAGCAAAATGTCGTTTAAACTTTGTCTGTGCTAATCTCACCTGAAGAGGATCTTCAATTTCTTCCAGCTCAAAGAAATCTTCAAGTTCACCAATCCAATCAATCAAGTTCTTAGGTTTCAAAGTACCAGAGAAAGTAGAAACTTCCATTTGGTAACTAAGGTACTACTAAACCGAGCTCCAGATCTATGCAACCGAGTAGTTTTGTCTTCACCAAATCTATCCCTCCGGTCATCACCACTAGATCCAGCAGGTTCAAATTCTCCAGCAGCTTCTTCATAGCCATCCTCAGTACCAACATTCCAAGGTATACCAGTAACAACTCTCATGATCTCGGTGACCATGTCATTCTTCATCAATTCCATCTCAGATCTGAAATTTGATTTCACCTTCTCTATGATCCAGGATTTTACAGTATCACAAAGATCAGAAATAACTCTACGGTCCAATCTTCTTAGAGGCATCCTTAAAGATATGCAAAAACCCTCTACAAGAAACCCTCACCGACCACCTTGTGAAAATCTCCAAGTTGTGTAGAATTCAAATCTCAACCTATAACCTTGAACAAATAACTGGGGCAAGATCCACAAGTTCAGTGCCACAAATCTGCAATCAAGATCATATGATCTCTTCACAAACAAGATCAACTTCGCAAGATCAGCCTTGCTAGGTCAACCTTTTCTTCACAAGATCAACTCTCAGCTTTGATACCACCTGACATAGTCAAGGATGGTGGATCCAATTAAGGATAGTCCAAACCTTGCAACCAACAAAACAACACAGTGGAATACTCAACAACACAACAATAAAGTAATTGTTTAACTTTGATTTTCATTAACATGCCCGACTGTAAGGCCTTCCAGGTTAGGGCCAATTATAATCAGAAATAATTTTGCAAGATCCAAATAGATCCAATAAAATCTCAGCTAGTTCAGCTCTGAAGACAATCAGAAGCTAATGGAAACCCTAAGGAAAATCTAAACTTGAGCTTGCAAGAATCCAAGAAATCTCCTTGTCTCCAAGTGTGCAAACCACTAGCTCTGCAATTATAAACTATTAGATAACAATCTAGTCTGAAAGATCATGCAAGATCTTTTCCACAACTTTTCGAACTCCACCTTTCAGAACCTTGGATCTGATTCACTAAGTCTTCCCAGTCATGAACTTCTACCATCCTCCTCCTCCTCAAAACATCTACCTAAACATCCTATAAATACTAGTCATCAGCCACAAGTCAGCTGGATGAAACCATTAACTCCCCCCAACAAATATTAAATTCAATACAAGTCAGCATAAAAATAGCCTTACAAACATTTAATCCAGCATGTCAGCTTGTAACAATAGCTACCAACAATAAATGCACCAAGTTGGTCCAACAAATCACACAGAACTCTAGTCGATAAACTAGAACTACCAAGAAACAGTAAAATAACCAAGCATGCTAGGCATCACCGAGCACTGAAGGCATCATCAAGTAACACTTTCACCGAGTGCCAGAGACTACCGAGTTCCTTCAGCGATCGAGCTTCCCTCAATGATCAAGGCTGTCAGTCAAGGCTGCAATCGAGTAACACTGACCAAACATACACCTCTCATGTAGATTCACCAAGTACCCTAGAATGCCCCTGCATCATTCCTCTATTGGCGATTCTATCCACAAGTTGTTAGGTGGATTGCCTCCATTGGTGATTCTATCCATAAGTTCTCAAGTGGATTGCGTCCATCGGTGATTCTATCCATTTGATATCTTGAATATTGTCCTATCAGAATGTCAACCTATGACATTCACCAAATACTCTGAGTATTGGCCTATCAGAACATCAACATATGATATTCACCAAGTACTCAATAAGGTATTGGCCTACAGAATATCAACACATGATATTCACCAAATACCTATCATATATCTATATGTACAAACAACTCATAGACCGTCAATTTAATGATATCTAACACTTAGTTATTGATTTACAAGATATATCTATAGAAATAACTCATAGACCGTCAATTTAATGGCATCTAACACTCAGTTGTTGATTTAATCCATCATGATTCATTTCAACATTATAAATAATGTATATTGTGATTTAAGTTATTGTAAGATTGTCACCTTCCAATAACTTCTGCAAATACAAGTGATAATCATTTGGAAGTCGTCACTTCCTCATGATTTACACAGGGGGAAGGGCCATTAAAAACATTCATGATTCATTAGTATAATAATCAATTATATCAAGTTTATCTCATAAGTGTTTCACCTTCAATGGTGAACTCTCTCTCAATCAATATGATCAAGATTGTCACAAGTTGACTGAACCATATGCTCCATCTGAAGCTCAAGTTTATCAATGTCATGACCTCTTTTGAAATGTCAGAATCCCTTTTCATCTACTCTCAATCAAAAATTTGTTTGCAAGCATCAAGTTCTTTCTCCCTTGAATGCAATTATCTTGTTCTTCTATCCTGAAGGTACATCAGAGAGAGGTTACAAATGTGTGTGTGAATTTTGTACCTAGCTGTAGACACAACACTTCAATAAAACATTAGAGGTTAGCTAAAATCAAAATCATGCAGTGAAATGGAAACTAATCTAACCAAGCGATTTGTTGCCTTCTAGTAGATGCGAGTATGTATTCTCAGATTGGACCGAGATCAGTGACCTTGATGACACCTAAATGAAGGATTTGAATGCAGAATCTAGATATGCGATGAATGCAAATTAATCTATATTTTTAGTTTTTCTGTGCAATAAGATGAAATAAACTGATATGAATCTATTCTAGATGAAAAACTAATATGCAATGCAATTAACCTAATAATGATATTCTAAATGATATGAAACTAGAATGAATTAAAAACAAGATTGATCTCACAAAAGTTATTGATTCGCAAGAAGCTTCAATTCTTCAGATATCAATTTGCCAGCGTGATTGTGCAAATTCATGGATTGATTTTGGTAGAGTAAGTATGCAAACTTGTGAGATGAATTATGAAGAGCTGAGCCTTGATTTTATAGAAATCTAGGGTTTTGGGGGATGCATGGAAAAATCCATAAATTATCACTCTTGATAAACTCAAGTTGATTTTTGAGTTATCAAGAATTTAGAGATAGATTAATTCACAAAATCATGCAAATCAACTTTTTAATTTAAATCAGAAGTTGAGATCAACTTTTAACTCATAAAGAGTTGAGCTTATTTTTAAAATAACTTGAATTGATTTTCTGATTTAAAGCTTAACTATTTTTTGGATATGCATAATTAATTAAATAAATAAAGTGATTTATCCTCAACTTAACTGATTTTAAAAATAAAATAATTGATTTATGGTTAATCAATTATTAAATCAAACTTTTATTCAAAAACTATATTATTAAATTTGACAATTGACTTTAATTAATTAAATAAGGATTTAATCAATTACTCATAGGATAAATGATTTATTGTTAGAATTAAATAATACAATTTAGGAATAAATATAATTAAATCTAATTAATCAAACTTTAGGATAAATAATATTTATCACCAAATAATCATTAAATTAAAGATAATTAGGATAAATAGGAATAAAGAATATTCCCTGATGCAGAATTTAGGATAATCAATTAAGATTCGATAATGTGTCGATGTGCCTTAGGTTAGGACTTTGATGTCTATTTCATTCGATTTGTAGATGTAGGAGGTTAATGAACCTATAGCCCATTTTTGGGGTATTACATTTTGCCCCTCTTTGAATCAATGTGCAAAGCGTAGTGGTTCAAAGAATAGTTTGTGTTTTGATATACATATTTGATGTTGGAAATTGAAATTGATATGAAATAGAAATTGTGATATGAGACAGAAACTGATTGAAAGATTTAAAGATGTTAGGTCCTGAATGACCAAAGATAATGTTAACTATAATAGCAATGAACAGATGATTGCGAAGAAGTGTCAAAACACCTGATTCTGAAACTTATGATTGCAAAGAAGTGAGTGACCGATTCCAGACCCGATTGTCGATAAGAATCACATTGGTATCACATGTGAACCCTTCAGTTACGAAGAACCAAGGAAATAACCCTAATGAACCGATGGTTGTAAACAATTGATACAGTTTACAAGGTTAAGAGAATACCAGATTGATATGGATCTCGATGAATCTGATATGCCCTAAGTGATGATTGATTTGCCCCAAGCGACGAGGACTTTTTATGAGTCAGCAACTAGACGTGGTTGTTGTCTTGATTACTGAAAAAATATTTGATTTACAGACTTGTTTGATGTGTAATACCATGCCCCCTTCGGGATTAAAATTGAAAAATGACAAGAAAAGTTAGCGTTATGGTTTTAGAAGCATGTTAATTGATTTGAGAAGTGGTTGTACACATTTGAGGACATGTTCTGCATCATTTTAGAGGTCCTGGAGACCAAGTTTGACTAGGTTTGACCATGAGTTGACCATAGTTGACCAAGTTGAAATTTCAATAGTGTGATGTAAGATAATCAATTAAGTCGAGTTCTAGATTTCTGTGATGATTGAAGGTCGATTATGCAAGGAGTAGATTGTCTTGGGTCCAAAAATTTTAAATCGTGATTTTGACATAGTAAATGATCTTAGATTTTTATTTTGATCATGAAAATGGATTCAGAATGTCGAAATGGATTCAGAACATCGAAATTATCCAGGGGTACAATTTTCATGAAAAATAGAGCACTTTTGAAAATTAGGTCAAAAGCTATATAAAGGTTGGAAGGGTCATTTTCAATTCATTTCAACCTTTTGACTTTAGAAACCTTGTGGAGCCCTCTGAGCAAGAAAATGGTAGAGATGAAGGTAATTGTGAGTTTGCACTGATTTGAGTGCAGCCAGAGACATCAAAGACCCCGTCAGTATGGACATCTGGTAGGTGGACCTCTATGCTTTGCTAAAAGTTCAATTTTTCCATGATTTATAGCATTTATAGCATTTTTCATACGTTTTTCAATTTTAAATTTTTGAATGCATGAAAAGTCATACGATTCTCCAGTGAGACTCGTATGACTTTTGAACTGTAGATAGGTTTTCATTTCACTAACCCCCAAGACTCGTATCAGAGGGACCCAAGAGTTGTATGACATTTCATCGGGTCCCTCATAACTTGTACAATGAGGGATACAATGTTGTGTGACTATGCTTTGTCGTATGGTATGATGTAGAAACTCGTACAACTTTCCATGCCAGTTTGAAGTGTCGTATGAAAAACAATGAGCCAAAAACTCATTATTTGGTAAAATTTTTGAATTTTTTGATTATGTAGCCTAATTCCTGACCTTTTAACTGACCTTCTGAAATAGCAAACTATTCAATTCTTGCCCTTGTAACTTGTCTTGTAACCAAATTACTAATAGGATTCCTTGTTTTTGTGCTGTGTAGGTCATATATCCAGATGTTCATGTACGCATTTCACACCCAGCCACTCAGAGACTATGTGTGTCACTACCTCACCCGATGAGGGTACACCTTGCATCCTATGGGTTCAAGTATCTCATACATTTACCTGAGATTAGGGTAAATCACAAACTTTTGACTTCTTTGATAGAGCGATTTCATTCAGAGACGTAGACCTTCCATTTACCAATGGGGGAGATTACTATGACACCAGAGGATGTGTATCAGATACTGTGCATTCCATTCCATGTAGGATGACGTCCAGAGTATGTGAGTTCGGGGAACTCAGGTCTATTAGCATTCAAATGTCTCTTTGGAGATGATACCTAGATGACTACCTCCATTTCCTGGGAGACTTAAGTACAACATCATGGACAAACGCACTGGCTAGAGTGTATTATTGTCGGGATGATAGGAGCGATTATCATGTCTGACCATTAGCAGAATGGTCTATTGATGGGTTGGGCCCCAATGGTTGCACGTCTGATTGTGACTCCATCTATGTTGGCTTGGGGCTAGAGTCTTTTGGCCCATATGTTCTCTGAGATGCATGAGGTAGTGTATCAGGAGAGCAAGTCTTTTGTAGCTGGAGCTTTAGTATTACAGATCTAGGCATGGGAGCATATCCTCATTTTGAGACCAATGTGTACCTCACAAAGGTAGCCACAAGAGCCTATGATATATATATATATATATATATATATATATATATATATATATATATATATATATATATATGCTGGATATGTCATATAGGGGCAGATGGGCCATGTAGAGTATTGGAGGTGATGCCTTGATGATATGAATTTTGTTTGATGAAGACCATATGTAGGTATTTAGCCTTGGCCTGATGCACGAGAGTAATTTAGTTTCTTCTTTCAGAGTTGTGTGCTGATTAGGAGGTCACCCTCCACTTTAGAGAGATTCATTATCACTAGGGTGTGGTGGCAGTATGGATGAGTGCAGGATGCACCTAAGGATTATGCCACCTATGCTTGGATAGCTCATGAGCTTGGACTTGGATGGACCATGAGGCTCTCTTACGCTTTGTGTTCAAGGAGTACAGTGGCATCATTGGTAGAGATTGGGAGTACAGACTAGAGGTACTTTATGCTCGAGTTACAGATGGATTCATTGCCTAGCTTGCAGACCATCCTATCCAGAGGTTCTCATATCCTAAAAAGTTGATACCATCCATGGAGGAGGCTATGGATGTTACCAGAGCACCGATGAGATAGGGTCCCAGACCCACACAGGTTCCTATTGTGCATCCCACACCTCCAAGATTGATATTGATGGCTCCTCCATAAAGACCATCAGGATAGATGAGGCCCCCTCGTCCCATTAGTTCTATAGCAGGTAGAGCCACAGGTGCACAGAGACAGACTAGGGAGAGGGTGTTAGTCTAGGTGGTGTTGGTATAGCTAATGAGGTATGGGCAGCTGAGTAGGTTGTAGGTGGTGATGGCCCCAATCCAGTACAGGGTGACATAGGTTTTGATTTGGGTGCTGAGATCAGACACCATAAGGCACAGAGAGCAGAGACTACCGAGTAGACTACCCTAAATACTAAGATTCCAATAGCTAATGTTGATCCTACTATTCCTCTTACTCCACAAGAGACTATCAGAGGGCTCAGATTACAGGTTAGGGCCCTGAAGGTTCGCAGTGCTCGGTGGGAGGAGAGATATATAGAGGCAGATAGATAGTGCACCGAGCTCCATGCAGAGGTGCAAAGATTATAGGTAGGGATGATTCATCACACCTCATGGGTGGCCTACTATGTGTCCACATATTATACAATTTTTCTAGTTGCGCAGAGAGTCCCTACGTACTCCCAATACATGATGGCATCAGAGGGAGCTAGAGCACCCAGAGCAGAGGCAGTACTATAGGCACCACCACCTCCTCCACCAGATGTAGAGGATCAGGCCAATAGCTGATCTATTTTGATATGTTCTAATATATCGTGCTCTTTTTTTATCATTGATATACTATTCTGACTGTGATAGCTCACATGAGCTCATTCTTTTGTACACTGTGCCAATAGTGCACCCCTTACTAGTGTCGATATTTTTGATATATATATGAGATTGATATTTTGGTTATGACTTCATGTGTACTTGTCATATTTTGATTTATGATGATATTATGTGATGTTTATTCTATGAGTAGTGTAGAATGTATGTATGGATCAATGCAATGCAATGATTTCTTTCATATGTATGGATGTTATGCAAATGTATTTGATTATGGAAAGATGTATGTATGATTTATGTTTATGCACATGGATGAATTGTAATGCAATAGATAATTATGATAATGTAAATGTAGATGCAATGATACACATGATATGTTTTTCAGGTATTGATGAAGACAAGTACTTAGTCTTATGTCAAAAGGATGTTTAACCCAGGAGGGTAACTGCTTGCGGTTCTGTGAAGAGACCTTCGAGTTAGGTTTTAGCTCTTGTTAGATTTGAAGAGACAATTGAAGAATTGTTTAAGTATTGAAGTTTGTTTAGCCATTGTGAGATCATGCAAACATGCAAAAATGCCAAGAGACATGCAATATGAAATACAACCTAAGACCTAGGACCTAGTCATTGATCATGTGTCGGTCATTCTCATCATTGAATTTTTAGGTAACCAGATAAATCAATACAATGCCCACTAGTTATGAAACCATAGACATATGAATATCAATTTGTATGTGCAAGAATCAATACAACACCCACTAGTTAGGCAACCATGGACATATGACTATTGATTTTATTTCAGAATGTCAGAGTAGATATAAGCACCAAGGCACAAACGCCAGGATGACCTGAATATCATTTCCATTTTGATATAGAAATTTGTATAAGCATCAAAACATAAATGTCGTGATGACCAGAATATGCTTTACAGTACAAACACATCAAACATTCAAGAGATCATTCTAAATCCAATGTGAATTACCCGTAGTGATCATTCACATCCTTAGGTAAGATCACATTTCACAATAGGAGAAAGCACTCACTCAAAAAAAGACAATAGTTAGATCAAACTTCCTTGAATTTTCTAGGTATCAATGGTCAAGGTACGCATGGCCATCCAATTTGAGATAGAGGCTCTTATAGACGGACACCATTTCAATCCAGAATTTCTAAAGTTGTTAAACTTTCACATACAATCAGAAGACAAAGAAAAGATTATGCCCTCACTCCTCACTCTCTAAATCCTATAAAGAACATCATCAAAGAGCTCGAAGGGACACAATATACAAAAATCTCAATGTGAATCAATAAGCATACAAGGAGATAAACGCATGTAAAAATCATAGATTGTTTTCAATTTGTGTTGATGTTTGATTGTGTTGTTGTGGATGCAAAATCTTTTCTGGAGACAAGACAGACTAACCGAGTCAAATAAAGATTCAAAGGACCTTGACTAGATATGACTCATCTAAGGTATACTGGAGACCATAGGATATGACATTGATTGCCCCCAAGTGTTAAGTATTGATAGGATACAGATGCTTGAGCTAATTGTTGTACAGACCAACTTATTGAAAATAGGAATGCAAAAACAAACTGGGAAATATGTACAAACTAAAGCAAGACTGAAAGCTGGGAAAGACAAAGATTGTGCTGATAGATGGAGCATTTTGAACAAGTGGCACCTATTTGCCAGGTTTTCACCATCTTGGTAGAGATTCTATTTTTGCTACCAAGGCACCTGTTTCCAGGTTTTCACCAAGGCACTTTTTCTTTTTCTCATTTTTTTTGTATTTTTCATTTTTTCAAATTTTTTTGTACTTTTGATATTTTTTACTTTTTTTGTGAATCATCAAGGTGCCTATTGCTAGGTTTTCACCAAGATGTTCATTTTTTCAGGAATTTTTCCAAATTTTAAGATTTTTTCAGGACATTTTACCATAGACTGAATGCCTTAGGCGTAGAATTTCTTCAAATGGAGAACATTGATTGGTTCTCAGAGCTATTCTCCTTCAATCATTGAGAGTTGATAGAAACCAGAGCCAAAAGTAGCAGTGATAACAAAGGGACCCAACCAATTGGGTTCAAACTTCCCCTTGCGCTCTTTATGTGATTGATTTTTAGGATTCTCTCTCAAAACTAGATCGCCAACCTGAAATTCTTTGTGTCTGACTTACTTGTTGTAACCTCTAGACATTCTTTTTTGATATACTCTGAGATGATCATATGCTGCTTGTCTGTGCTCATCTAGTAGTTCAAGTTCTTGCAACCTAGACACTCTGTAGTCATCATCAGTTACTAGACCATGCATTTTGATTCTTAGTGATGGGATTTCAACCTCAATAGGCAGTACTGCTTCAGACCCATAAACTAAAGTGAAAGGTGTAGCCCTAGTGGGCATTCTGATACTTGTTTTGTAGGCCCAGAGAGCTAGATTGATCATGAGATGCCAGTCTCTTCCTATTTTATTAACTGTACGGTGTAAGATTTTCAATAGATTCTTGTTAGAAGCCTCTGCTTGTCCATTCCCTTGAGGATAGTAAATAGATGACCAATGTTGTGTAATCTTGAATTTGGCACATAGATCATCTAAGTCTTTGTTTTTTAATTGTCCCCCATTATCTATGATTATAGAATGTGGGATCCCATATCTGCATATGATATAGTTCAAGATGAACATAGATATGTGTTTTCCAGTTACTTGAGTCAAAGGGACTGCTTCTACCCATTTTGTAAAATAATCTATAGTTGTGATTATATGGGTATGTCCATTAGAAGAATGAGGATGTATAGCTCCTATAAGATCAAAGGCCCATTGATGAAAAGGCTATTGTGTAGTAAAGGGAATTAGATCTCTCCCTGGAGCATGAATTAAATTACCATGCACTTGGCACTTTTGACAGTTCTTAGCAAACTTGATAGCCTCTTTCTCCATTTCAAGCCAATAGTACCCATCCCTAATAAGTTTTGGAGCTAGTGTTAAACCATTCAAGTGTGACCCACAAATACTATTGTGGACTTCCTCTAATGCACGTTGAGACTCTTCCCATTCTAAACATGTAAGTAGTGTACCATCTAGACCTTGTTTATATACATCATGACCAATGATGATATATCGGGAGGCATTACAGATAAGGTATCTCTTTTCATGTCGGTTGAAGGTTTCAAGAATGATTTGGTCTTGGAGATAGGAAAAAAGGTTTTTATATTTGCATGAATCATGACCAACAATAGTGCAAATCATGCGAGTTTTAGGGGAATCATATGTAGGATAAGATAGTGCTTCCACCAGGAACTCATAGTGTAGCTCATGTTCAGGCTACTGTAAGAGAGTAGATAGCGTTGCCATTGCATCAGCAACCTTGTTCTTTGTTCTAGGAATTTTCTCAAATGTGATAGATATGAAATACTTCTTTAAATCATCTACTATTCTCTTATAAGGAATGAGCTTTTCATCTTTAGTTTGGTACACATCATTGACTTGGTGGATAACAAGTTGTGAGTCTCCATGAATGTGTAGTTCTATTACTCTCCACTCAATTGCTAATTTCATACCATTCAAAAGGGCTTCATATTTAACAATATTGTTTGTACAAGGAAATTTGATTCTAAATGCCTTAGGTATGGATTATCCTTGAAGAGTGATAAATAAGATGCCCACCCCAGATCCATTCTATGTATAGGAACCATCAAAGAACAACTGCCATTCTCTAGAAGAAAGATTCATGATAGAGGTATCTAGAAATTCCATTTGCATAGGTGTGTCATCAAACAAAGGTGCATCTACTAATTGATCAGAAATAACTTGACCTTTAATAGCTTTTCTTTCCATATATTCAATGCCAAATTCACTTAAGAGCATGACCCATTTGGCTAATCTACCTGTGAGGGTAGCTTTGCTTAGTAGGTACTTTAGTGGATCAATTTTAGCTACCAAATTTGTTGTATGAGCTAACATGTAATGTCTTAGTTTCTATGATGCAAAGATCATAGCTAGACAAGCTTTCTCAATCATTGAATAGTTCTTTTTGTATGCAACCAATTTTCTACTCATATAGTATATAGCTCTTTCCTTTTTATTCTCATCATGTTGTGCTAGTAATGCCCCCAGTGATGTATCTGTAGTAGATACATATAAGATCAAAGGCTTCCCTTCAATGGGAGGCATCAAGATAGGAGGATTTGATAAATATTGTTTGATATGGTCAAATTTCTTCTCACATTCTTCATTCCATGCAAAGGTCACACCTTTATGTAATGTTTTTGTAAAAGGTTGTGATATGTCTGCAAGCTGTGATATGAATCTTCTAATAGATTGAACTCTCCCTTGCAATGTTCTCATTTGACTGATGTTCTTTGGTGGTTGTATCTCCATTAGAGCCTTTACTTTAGCTAGATCAACTTCAATGCCTTTCTTTGAGACTATGTATCCTAAGAGCTTTCCAGAAGTGACACCAAAAGCACACTTCTTAGGATTTAGTCTGAGACTAAATTTTTCCATTCTATCTAGTATCTTGCTCAAGTCATTTAGATGTTTAGCTCTAATCATAGATTTTGCTAAAGTATCATCAACATAATCCTCCATAGTCCTATGCATCATGTCATGAAAAATAGATGTCATGGCCCTCTGATATGTAGCACTAGCATTTTTAAGCCCAAATGGCATGACATTCCAACAAAAGGTACCCCATGCACATGTGAAAGCAGTTTTCTCTTGATCTTCTAGAGAAATTTTTATTTGATTATATCCAGAAAAACTATCCATTAAAGAATACATCTCAAAACCTGTAGTCGTGTCCACTATCATATCAATGTTAGGTAGTGGAAAATCATCCTTAGGGCATGCTCTATTTACATCTCTAAAGTCTGTGCACACTCTGATTGATTTATCTAGTTTTGAAACAAGTACAATATTAGAGATCCATTCTGGATAATCAATAACTCAGATGAATCTAGCTTTTAGCATTTTCTCTAATTCATCTTTTACCAAGAGTGCAACATGAGGATGCATCTTTCTTAATTTTTGCTTAACAGGTTTGATGTTTGGAGCGATAGATAAAGATGCATGATGAGATCAAGATCCAACCCTCACATATTTGAATATTTCCATGCAAAGTTGATCTTCTTCTCCATGAGGAAGGTTGTAAATTTTTTCTTCTCTTCTTCTGATAAAGATTGTGCTATATGGATCCACTGTGGTTCTTTTGTTGTTCCTAAGTTGATAGATTGAGTGGGCTCAATTAGAACTGGAGATCTATCCTTTAAATGACTTAGAAGGACATCAAATATCTCATCCTTAGGCACCTCTAAGAGGTTTTTTCCTTTGGATACGCCTTTTATTTTTACTTTTGTAGGTTCTGAGACTGCCACAAAGTGGTTTTCACCCTCAGAACTCCTTTTCTTGTTATTTTTATTCTTATTTTTATGACTAAGATACTTGATGTCTGACTCTGTCATGCTAACACTCAGTTCACTAATGGAAGTCCTGATAGGCTCAACTGCATTGAGGTAGAAAGCAAGGGCATAATCATTTGGACAAGTATAGATACCTTGATTCAGATTCATGGAAGTTTGGTCTAGAAGATCAGGATGCTGGATAGTCAAAGTGGTGAAAGATTGGGAAAGAGTGTTTATGGATATGGATCTGTCATCATTGGCACTGACCCGACGCTCGAGTTCAAAGGTGATATTATAACTTAAGACATTCAATTCATGAATAGGCTCAATGTCATTGGGATAGTCCACTTCAGCTATTGGTGGATCAGACTTGATAAGTTCATCATTTCACTCTAGACTTACGTTGGGTTTAAGTGCATATTGGTGAATAACATCAACATGTTTCTCTGTAATAAGCTCATCTTCCTCTGGAATGGTTCCCCATTCATAATCATTAGATTCTTCATCTATGCCTCTAGGAAATCTAAGAACATGAGTAAAGTTAGGATGAATACCCCAAAAAGGGTTACCCTCAGTTTTTGATTTGAATTCATACTCATGAGAATCTATCTCAGAATAACTACAACCTTCCTCTTTGTCTATTTGATTGTCTTTGAGATCAGTTGGTTCTTGTGGTGCAACTATCCCTTGCTCTATAGTAGGTTCTTGTGTTTCTACTACATTAATTATTTTTATTGGATCATCTTCAGCTTCAAGGAGGTCTTTGATTTCCTTAGGCAAACACTCATAAGGAATAAGTTCTGAGCTATCTAAATCACTATCTAATGGTTCAATTTCTTCCTTCTTAAGAAGGGGTTCTTCTGGTGCGATCTTCTCTATGACATGAGAACAATTACCTTTGAGGTGGAAGGGTTTCTTTTTAAATCCTAAGCCAACAGTATCTTTGTTTGCCCTACCAGTATGTGAAATAGGTGTCATAAGACCTTTTCCTCTAATTCCTAGAGGTCCTTTACCTGGATATCCCATTTTAGCTATCAATTTACCCCCCGGGCCATATGATTTAGAAGGAATTGTGGATACTGTAGAGTCACTAGTTTGAACAACTTGATATTCAGGTTCATCCTTGTATAGCCATGCAAGCACAGGTCCATCTTCTTCAAATTCTTTCTTGGAGACTTGTTCTGCCACAAAATTTCTTTTATATGCCTCAAGAGGTTCTTTAGAGTCTAGTTTAGACTATTTTAAAGATTGTCCATAAGACTTAGGGGAGATAGGGAGAGATTGCAAAGATAACATTGGCTCTATAGTATATTATCCCATACCATTTTCTTTGATATTGACCTCTTTTGCAATGTCTTCCATTTTAGATGTGGATTCTTCTTTTGTTGACATAATGAAAGATTCTCTATTATTAGGCACAAGTTTATACACACTTTCCTTCAATGTATTGCAAGTGGTGGATATGTCCGCTGGAATAGTAACCTCTATTCCTTCATAAGGAAATTTCAAACATTGGTGGAATGTAGAAGGAATAGCCTTCATTTCATGTATCCATGGTCTACCTAGAATAATGTTGTAAGCCAAAGGTAGATCAAGAACTTGACATAAAGTATCCCTGATAACCGGACCTGCTCTGATAGGTAAGACAATGGTGCCTTTAGAAGATCTTTCTTGTTCATCATAGGCTTTTATAGTTATTTTATTTCTAGGATCAATAGCCAATTCTGAAAATCCCAATTGTGTGATCAAGCTGTAAGAACAAATGTTTAGGCCAGTGCCCCCATCTATCAACACACGTTTGACTCTATGGTTCTAGATCAAGACTTCTATATGCAAGGGCTGGTTATGCGGGTGACTCAAGGAGTTGTCATCTTCTTCTAAAAAGGAGATATATTACAAAGATGTAAGATGTCCAACCATAGTCTGGAACCTGTCTATATCAAGGTCGTCAGGAACATTGGATCTGAGCAAAGCTTTGTCTAGAATAGCTCTATGAGCTAGAGATATTTTAAGCAACTCAAACATGGAATTTTTTGCATTAGTGTGTTGGAGTTTCTGAATAATGCTATAAGATGTTGGCCTCGTATCTTTAGGATTAGAAGATTTAGAAGCAACCTTTTGTTTGGAAGTAGAAGAAAGATTGAAGGGCATCTTAGGGACATTTGATGAATCTGGGATGTGTCCTTTAAAATGTGCCTGAGCTTGTGATCAAGTAATTGCATTAGCTAAAGGATGATCTCTATCTCTTCACACAATTTTGATGACATTGCAACACTCAGAGAGACAGGGTTCAACCATATTGATAACAACATTATTTCCAGGGTAAGCATAATTGACCTTTGCCCCCATATTAGGCTGAGAAGATGCAACTTCTTGACAATGTTTCAGAAATGGTTCTATGAATGTTGTATGATCATTATTTCTCTTATGATTATCAATCATGATGTCTCCATTATCAATTTTATCTTGAATAGTATGCTTCAAGCACAAGCAATTATTAGTTTTGTGACCTTTACTACGATGGAAGTCACATAATTCATTCTCTCTCCACCACTTTAGCTTAGGGTCAGGATCAAATAGTTGGATCTCAGGCAAAGAGATGATGTTATTAGCCAGCAAAGTTTTCATAGCTGATTCCAAAGATTCTCCAAGAGGTGTGAACTTTCATTTATTATTAGCGGACCAAGATTTGTATTCTAGCTTCTTTTGAGATGGTTCAGACACCTTTTGTTCTAAAGCTTTGATGGCTTGGGTACCGATGGTTAGATTGAAAGATGGTGCCTTTGACGAGGCTCAGATAGTATCAACAATGCCATCTGTGATGATGCCTTTATTCTTGTTCCATTTTTTGTTCTTGTCTTTAGAATTGGATCCTAATTTGTACTTGTCCTTTTGAAGTGTGATGTCTCCTTTTTCACAAGTACTTTTTCAATTTTGATTTCATTGTCTACCATCTTATCAAAAGATGTATGATCTTGCATTTGTAACGGGTAGTTGATCTCTAGAACAAGATTATTGATGAAGATTTCTAGTTTCTCAGTTTCTGGAATAGGCCTAGCATATAAAGAAAACTTTTTCCTCCATCTTTTAAGAAATGTTAGGAATGGTTCTCATGGATATTGTTTGAGATTGCAGATGTCAATCATGGTGACTAGATGTTGGATATTGTAGGAGTATTGCTGATAGAACAATTTGATCAACTCCTCAAAATTTTTGATAGTAGATGGCAATCTAGAGAACCAATGAATGGTTGCTCCCCCCAGAGATTAAGGAAAAAGATGCATCAGATAGGTTGGTTCATGCATGAACTCCATAGATTGTGTACAGAATTCTTTGACATGATCTTGAGGATTAGAGTGTCCATCATACTTATCATATTTAGGCATCTCCACTCTTTTTGGGAATGGTTGCATGTACAAGTCTTTGTCAAATGGAAAAGGACATAGGACCTCCATGGAGAACTCCTTGGGTTCCTTTTCTTTCTCAAGTTTATTAAGTTTGACTTGCATAGCATGCATCTGTTTCATCACAGCTGTGAGTGGAGTTTCTTCCTCGTGTGTGATGATATCTTCAACATTAAAGTTGGGAGGAAGTTTAGCTCCTTGATGAGCTAATTGTAAAAAGTATGCCTCTCTATCTTTTTTCAAGAAATGTTTCATCATTCTTTTGAAGTTATCATCATTTGTATACTGGGCAATTTCTTTAGGTGTGGGTTCCTGATCTGCACCATGTTGAGATTAAGCTCTTTGAGAGCCATGGTTTGTCCCTGCTTGAGACATGGTAGGATTTGTAGGACTCCCTAGGATAGATCAAGGAGGATTTTGTTGATTACCTTTGTGAGTTGATGGTGGAGGTATGTAACTACTTTTTAATCAAAATTTGCCAAGACCGTCATCTTCTTAAAGACCAGAATTGTAGAGTTGTTCAAGATTTGGACCATAGATATGAGTCAAATGTAAGGTATGAGATGTTTCTCCTGATTTCTTGTGTGAGGAAGCTCTAGTTTCCACCATTAACCTTGGGTGAAGCAAAAGAATAAGATGGAGACAACTAAAGAATGAATTGATTCAAGAAGATCAGATGATGCAACCTTGTCAAGGTTTGATTGATTGAAGCTTAGATTAGACTTAGATGAAGGATACTATGCCCTAGATGTATGGGTAGATGCCCAAAAGATAGTGGACACGAGTTCACAACACTTAGCCATTTCGAAGATTGATTGAAGATTGATAGTTATGACAAGGTTTTGACACAAGATAAAAAAGACTCAAATTGATTAAACAGAAGGCTGAATCAGATTCAAAAGGCCACTTTAGGAAAATGATTGGATTCTCAGTAGTTACTGCTATGTTCCTGACATAGTGATTTGTTTGACAGATTCTGGAAATAGGCTAAAAAAGCTAGGTATCTAGCAATTCTGACAACTTTCTATAGGTTCGTACAACAGTGGGTATGGTATGAAACAACAATTGACAAACTTGTACGACTATTGCAAAAATTGCACGACACTTGATAGTAGGGTTTTTGACTTTTTTGAATTGATTGGCAGCAAAACTTGTACGACAATATACCAACTACCATACAACAATCTTGGGGTTATGAAATGACAATATCCAAAATTTGTATGAATTTATGACTTTATGAGATGACTTTTGACTCCAGAAAGGAATTTCACTTCAATTTTTGCAAATTTTGGGTTTTCAATTTTAGATTGTTTGAAAATTTCACTTTCCAGATTTGAAGATTGTAGCAGATTCATTTGTTTTCAGTAACCACATAGATAAGAAAGCACGCAAAACAATAAGAAAGTTATTTCAAGAATGTCTGAAAATAATGAATAGGTGACAAAGCAACCCTGTGCATGAACAACCAAGTGACTGAATTGTGCTAATCCCTAGGAGTGCTAACCGTGTATGTTCCAAAAAGTTTTGCAATAACACACATATTCCTAGAAAATTAAAATTTGGCCTCACTAGGGTTTGTAGTAATGGTCTGACTCTGAAACTTTTGTGATCTCAAGAGGGTGAATGCTAATCTAGGT